>MU753484.1:2777-20049 GCA_026770625.1 Nicotiana glauca | reverse complement strand
ATGAATTTTAGAATCTAATTAGTTTAATAATCAAATAAAATCAAAAAATAAATAAAATTGAAAAAGGAAAATAAAATACAAAAATACAAAAGGAAAATACAATGAAAAAATATAAAATAAAAGATTGGACTAATAAAGAAATTGGGTTAATTGTACAAACCCAAATCAAATACACTAGCCCAAATAAATAATACCCGTTCAGGCCCAAAAAATTCACCCGGTCAGCTCGGCCATAAAACCAAACGACCCCGTTTAAATACAAGTGATCTAGCCGTTAAATATGTGCATCCAACGGTCGTGGTTCTAGTATGCATTAAATAAAACGACGACGTTTTGTAATTTCAATCCGGGCCGTTCATTTGATTAATCCAACGGACGAGAATGAGTTTTCATTAAAGGCGAATGGTGTCATTTTAAGTCTCAAAGGATCCAATCCATTGATCTATCTAATCCAACGGCTGATGACAATCAATACATCTTTTAATATACCAAAATTAAACCCTAAAATTATTCTTAATATTTCAGTTTCTTCTTCTCCACCGAAGCCGCCCCCGTATGCTCTCCAATCCCCGTCGGAACTCTACCGGCGGGAGACGGCAACTACGCCAATCACCACCCAAAAAACACCTCAGAACCATCGTGAACCCCTTATCCCACCCCTCTAACTCTTTTCCCTCGAATCATTGTCTTTGTTCTCAAATAAACAAAAGATTGTCGTCGGAACCCTAATTCCGGTGAACACTAGTTTGTCCAAACTAACCTAAAGTCACATTGTGACATCTCCTAACCCCCCCCCCCCAGTCTATTTTCAAACATTTTAAACCTTAAAAATCACTGAAATAACTCAAACGGCAAAACTAGGGTCTGCCGACGACCAAAAATTCAAGAAAATGGCCTAAAGATATCCTGAGTGCTGGAACTCGATTGCTATAAGAAAAGAAGGAAAAAGAAAAGCAGAAGAAGAATGCTTGAATAAACGAAAACAAGAAAGCTAAGTTCTGCTTTTGTTTTTTCTTTTTTCTTTGCTTGCATGTGTTTTTATTACTTGTTCTTTTAGTTTTGTTCGTTAATTAGGGTTATTAATTCTTGATTAGTAGCAGTGTAATGTTTGGATATTAGTTTTAGGGTTTTGGATTCTGATTCTCCGTATAATTAGATTTTTAAATGATTTTAGTTGTTTATTTCATATGTTTGTGAAATTAGTTAATTGCATTAATTGTTTGTTGTGAATTCTGATTTGTAAGTTTTGAATAGTTATTAGATTGGTTATAGCTGTGGATTTTGATAATAGTTGGTATTAATTAGTCTAATTTCCTAAGTGATTTTGGATTAATTGATAACAATTGGCAGATTTTGGTTAGTTGTTAGATTATATTTGTTAATTAGTGGGTTGTTATAACTGAAAGATTGATCCGGCAGTTCAAGGGTAAAAGGTTAAAAAGGCAGTAGGGTATTTGGTAAATCTGATTAGGATTCAGGGGTAATTTGGAGATACAAAATGGGATATTAGTAATTCTCTAAGTAAAGTAGGGGTATATAGGGTATCACATAAGGGTAGAAGATTCTAGATAGGGTAATTGGTACAATTCTTAACAAATAAAGAGGCATCTAATCGAATAATAATAAAAATAAGGACAAAATTGAAATAAAAGAGGGACTACATTGTAATTAACAAATTTTGAACTTCCCTCCAATTTTAAATCTATAAATAGGCACCTATATGCCTCATTTTTCAAGTTTAGCAATCTGAATATTTCTTCAACTATTTTCTACTTCTTCAAACTCAAATCTCGAAATATCACTTCCAAAAAACCCAAAAATATCAACAACAAAAAAACTTCAGAAATTACAATATAACATTGACAATTTGTCTAGATTTGAAAGTTGTGGACAATTCTCTATTGATCTAGTGTTCAAAATTTCTGAAGCTATGGTTTGGATTAGTTGATTTGGTTTTCCTGGTTAAAACATTATTGATATTGGTTTAAATCTGGAGTTTTCGAGGCTGTGGTTGAATTGCTGTTTGATTTCTGTTGCTGATTCCTGTTACTATACAATTGATCTAGGATCTCATTGATTTTATTCATTTTCAAGGTACACAGCTATTTCTATGGCTGTACTTCAAGCTTGATGCAATGAAAACAAAGTCGATTGATATTTATAAAACTGTTAGCAATATATACATTTTTGTGTAATTAGATTTGAGTAGATATAAATCTAGTTATAATAATGCGTATTCATTAGGAGTAGTCAATTGTAATAATGTTTCGGATTGTTTCTGTTGTTACATTCGGACTTCAATTGTGTTATATTTGTAATGAGACATTATAGAATTTAGAATATATAGTATTAGAAAAGTAATTGTTAGATCTAGGGATTAGTTTCGAATAAATAGTATGCAGCAAAAAAATCTAAAATTTTCTATTGTTTAATCTTATATTATAGGAATAGTTTTGGTTGTTGGAAATTAATAAGTAAAAAACGAATATCTCATACTTAACCTTTTAGCATGTATTAACACTTCATAAGTTCAGTTATGTATTTTTAATATGTCAAAATTTTCAATTGCCAGTAATAGTTAAGATCCGTTTAAAAATGATAGATTAGTATATGATGGTTCAATAATATGTTTAGTTGATTGGGATATGTTGAAATAGTAAAGATCGAACAAGAATTCAGTATGTTTTGTATTGATTAAATTCGTGTAATAAATTGTAACTTTGATAATCCATTAAATCTTCTATAAAATTAGTAATTACACACATTTAGCCTGATGTGGATCATTGTTAACGTTATTTGGTCAGCGTTTGGGCTCAGACTAACATTCAGGAATGAACGGCCCATTTCAAGACATTGTGGCCTCAATAGGCCCAATTTTGGACACTGCCTGCTCAAGCGAACTTGACCAGTTCAGATTGCCTTAATGCATATCCCTGTTTTGTTCTCTCCTTGGGCCAACTTCAAGACCCAAAAGATGTGCGAGTTCAATAACAAAATTGAAGTAGTTCTTAAATAATAATTAACTAGGATTTTCTTGCATTTTAGAGACAAAAAAAAACCCAAATAGAAAAATATAGTATACTTTAGGATTGAATTTTAAAATAAATGAGATGAGACTCACCCAAATAAGGATACAAAAGGTGGGGCCCTCAATAAATAGTTGTTAAAATACTTAGAATTTGGGAGGACCGTTTAGCGAATTTCACGGTCTTCCCGAAAGCTAATAAATGCGTTAGACTCTTTAGGCACGCACTTTAAATAATTTTACCTTCTTAACTACGGGTGCACATTTATGTGACCCAAATCCAAATCTCAATAAAGTTGAAATGTGTTGAAGGCCGCGGGCGTACTGGTACGANGGGCCAACTTCAAGACCCAAAAGATGTGAGAGTTCAATAACAAAATTGAAGTAGTTCTTAAATAATAATTAACTATGATTTTCTTTTATTTTAGAGACAAAAAAAACCCAAATAGAAAAATATTGTATACTTTAGGATTGACTTTTAAAATAAATGAGATGAGCCTCACCCAAATAAGGATGCAAAAGGCGGGGCCTTCAATAAATAGTTGATTAAAATACTTAGAATTTGGGAGGACCATTTAGCGAATTTCACGGTCTTCCCGAAAGCTAATAAATGCGTTAGACTCTTTAGGCACGCACTTTAAATAATTTTACCTTCCTAACTACGGGTGCACATTTATGTGAACCAAATCCAAATCTCAACAAAGTTGAAATGTGTTGAAGGTCGTGGGCGTACTGGTACGGCGTGGTTCGAGATACATTTTCACGACATTGAAATTCTTGTAAAAAATAAATAATAAATATAATAAAAGCGGGTTATTAATAAAGGCATATAAAATATAATAAGTATGAAAATCAAATAAAATTAAATACAACAGTTGAGCGACCGTTCTAGAATCACGGAATCCGGGAATGCCTAACACCTTCTCCCGGGTTAACAGAATTCCTTACTCGAATTTCTGGTTCGCGGACTGTTAACAGAGTCATATTTTCCTCGATTCAGGATTCAAACTGGTGACTTGGGACACCATAAATCTCCCAAGTGGCGACTCTGAATCTTAAATAACAACGAATCCCGTTTCGATTGTCCTTAAATTGGAAAAACTCATTTACGCCCTTCACGGGGTGTATTACAAAAATCGTGAAAAAAGAGGTGTGATAATATTTCTTATCAATATCTACTTTTATACTAAATAGGGAAGTGTATTTACCTGGTTACCAAAAGCTAGACCCTTGTTTTGACTTTGAATTTGATCAAATTGATGATAAGACGTTTTTTCATACCTTAAACCATTCTGGCAGGCCGTTTGTGACGACCCGGCCAATCGTCTCATGAGTTACCACTCTGTTTCCCCCCATTTCTACTTCTTTATGCTTCGTTGTCCGTGGTTTGTGGTATCGGGTTGGTCGGATCGAGTCCGGAATGATTTTGGTAAGGTTTGAGACACTTAGTCTCTTTTAAGGAAGTTTAAGTGGAAAAGTTAACCGGATGTTGACATAGGTGTTAGAGGGTTTGGATGTGAGTTCCAATGGTTCTGTTAGCTTCGGGAGGTAATTTATGACTTAGGAGCATGATCAGAATGGGTTTCGGAGATTTGGAGTAGATTTAGGCTTGAATTGGTGAAGTTGATATTTTGGCGATTTTTTGGTTGGTATGCGAGATTTTGATATAGGGGTCGGAATGGAATTACTAGAGTTGCAGTAGCTTCTTTGTGTCATTTGGGATGTGTGCGCAAAATTTCAGGTTATTCGCACATGATTTGGTTGGTTTTTTTATCAAAAGCATAATTTGGAGGATTTTAGAAACTTAGGCTTGAATTCGATGTGATTTGGTAGATTTGATGTTGTTTGAGGTGTTTTGATGATTGGAAAAAGTTTGTATAAGGTATTGGGATATGTTGGAGCCTTTGGTTGGGTCCTGGGGGCTTCAGGGTGATTTCAGATGGTTAACAAAGAGGTTGGAATTTTGTAGCTGATGTTGCTGCTTCTGGTATTTTCGCACCTTCGGATTGGGTACCGCAGGTGAGGCGCCGCATAAGCGGATATTTGGTCGCATACGCGGAAGAGGCTTGAGGAACAGGAATCACAGAAGCGGCTAATGGGATCGCATTTGTGGAATCACAGATACAGAGGGAGGATCGCAGATGCGGTATGCGGCTGGTAAGTGAATTCCGCAGAAGTAGAGGATTTGACCGCATATGTGGTACCGCAAAAGCGGGCCCTGGACCGCAGATGCGGAAAGGCCTGGGTAGAACATAAGTGTTATTTTATTTCGCGAATTTGGGTTATTTCACCATTTTTTACTTCGGCCTTGGAGCTTTTTGCGCAATTTGAGAGAGGGATTTCAAGAGAACTTCATTGAGGTAAGGATTTTGGGCCTAAAACTCATTCCTATGCTATTATTTCATGGATTAGAGCTAGAATTTAAGGAAATTAAGGGTGAAATTTGGGGAAAGGTAGGGTTTAGGATTGGAGACCTATGATTGAGGTTTTGATAGGCCATTTGAGGTCAGATATCTGAGTTGTTGATATGTATGAACTCTTGGGAAGATAAATAATCTATTGGTGTAAAATTTTTTGAATTTTGAGACGTGGCCTCGGGGGTCGGGTTTTTCTAATTTCGAGATTTGTTATCTTTATTGATTGTTTTTGCTTGGGCTTTGTTCCCTTAGCATATTTTGATGCCCTCGTTCTGATTTTAGATAGATTCGACGTGTGTGGAGGCCGATTTGAGGGGCAAAGGCGTTGCGAGCTAGAGATTTAGCCGGTTCGAGGTGAGTAATGATTGTAAATGATGTTTTGACGGTTTGAAACCCCGGATTCGCACATCTTAGTGCTATGTCGAGGTAAGACACACGCTTGATGACGAACGCGGGTCGTGCACTATTGGGGATTGTGACTTGGTCCATCCCGGTTGATGATTTTACCGCGTATTTGACTGAAACTTATTTGCTATCATCATTATTTGGGCTAAATGTCATATTTGGGATTCGTGCCACCTATTTGAACCCTACGGGGATTTTTATTATTATTTTCCTCACTATTTTGATTTATTACTAGAACTTAGTCGTGTTAATTTTCACTATTTTACTACTTAGCCACGTTTACTCAGTTTTAAGACTTAAATGATGTTTGGGCTGAGAAATACTATTTTTCCAGTGCCCAAGGGGCATGTGATAATTTTTGACTGAGTAAGGCCGATGGCCTATATTATGAGGAAACACTGATACTGATTGAAAGCCGAGGGCCTGAGATATGTATGCCAAGAGGTGGCTAGATTGATATGAGGCCGAGGGGCTAGGTTTGATGCCACGAGATGGCTTGTTATTGTGCTTGGGCCGTAAGGGGCCCATCCAGGAGTCTGCACACCCCCAGTGAGTGCGGGTACCAATTGTGATATGAGATTGAGCCCGAAGGGCTGGTACTGTTCTGAGATATCGCCCGAGGGGCAGATTAGTTGATACTATGCCCGAGGGGTGAACTTCTATTTGGTTACTTTACCTTAATTACCTGTCAATTACTTGTTTAGTTGTTGAAAGATGTTGTACTTGATTTTTCACTAGTTTACTGCTTTTAAATGATTTTTACTGCTTCATTATAGAATGTCGTGTGCCTTACGTGTTTTCTTACCATCAGTCATTATTTAAATTTGTTACTCACTGAGTTGGAGTACTCACTTTACTCCCTGCACCCTATTGATGCCCCCTTTTTCTTTTAAAGGCGAAATCGGGTTTACGACATTTGGGTGGACAACTCTTTTCCTTTTGGAAATTGGGTTTTTGAGTTTGAAGAGTTGCCACCTAATGATTAAGTGCATTAGGACACTAAGAAGAGTTTGAGTTGAAGAACCAGATTTTGGGGAAGGGATAGAAATTATCCCAAGGGGAAGGTGTTAGGCGTCTCCCAGGATCCACTAGTGTGGTTCCCGGCCATGTTATATTGTGACTTCACATAATAAAGTAAGCAATTAAGGGGGTTCAAATAAAAAGGTTTCAGATTCAATATTGCAAGTAAATCGAAACTTGAGAAAAGTAATACGGGCAAAAATTTTATGAAATATTTAAATAATTCTACATAGAAATAGATGAAAGCAAACAAGAGGGGAGGGGGTCATAGGTCAACGATTATTATGTCACTTCAATGCAATACCCGACAATCACTCCTCAAAAGAGGGGTCCACGTGATATTAGCGCATTGGTCATCATCTCCATATTCTACCATTCCCACCCCGTAAAGGTTAATAAAATGCGTGAGTTGGTCACAAATGCTTACTATGTGCTATTACCTGTCCCGTCCTATAAGTCCTGGAGGGTATTTAGGACCACTATTCCTACAAGGTAAGGACTATGCTGAACCTTTAGGTTTAAAGAATAAAATTCTAAGCGACATACATAACAAATATGACCACACATAAGGGATTACACAAAGACAAATAAAGTCTCACAGATCCCTCCACAAGTGAACATGTAATTAGCTCGTCTCAAACATATTTAAGGTCTCAAAGATGGGAGTTAAAAAAAAATAGGAACGTTGAAGTTAAAACAGTAAGTTTCAAGAGGGCAAATTAGCAGTGAAAGCAGAAAGTTCAGTTAAGATTGAGCGACCAGAAGAATGGCCGATTTTCAGAAATACAACTAGGGACAGCAGTAAGATTTAGAAGTATACAACAGTTTGGAGTTTAGTAAAATATAGATAAAAATTGTTACAACATGATTTTTGAAAATAGAGTAGTGACATTGAAGATGCAGTAACTTAACGAGACGTAGGGAAAGTATTAAAAATAGCATGATTCTAGGCAGAAAGGGGTAACCCAGGTGTTTGAAAACATAATAGAACAAGCATCAGAAATCAGAGAGAGTAAACAAACGCACAATTTTGAGATTTGTTTCAAGATAGGGAAAGAGTTTTAGTAAACAGAGTGAACTTCGGAGAGGCAAAACAAGAAATAGAGTTCAGAATATTAAAGGAGGTTGATTGGTCCTAAGCCGACGAAACATGATTAATCAATTCTTATTAGGCCTAAAGTTTGCCAAGGCGTCGTATGTATTGCCTGATTGTCTTAAAGGGTGAACATGCATGTTAATTTCCAGTTTTAAAAGGGATACACGTACTGTTAACCATACTCCTATTATAAGATTAAGCATGCTAACGAGGCGTTTAACAATTGTAACTCAGACAAGTATAAATCCCTAAATAACAGGATGTATAATGCACATAGAAGTTCCTAAAACATGATCTCTAAATGCTAATGAGGATGCAGCAATAGCCTTATAACCGTTATTTTCTTATTATTAACTGATCATGGTTACGAAATGAGTATGACAGGCTGAAAGTAAAGAACCTAGAGAAGGATCTCTAATGTATGAGATGCATGTCCTATACAGGTTATCTATTGCGCAGATAAGTAAATAAATCCTATAAGCATGTTTGCTACCCATTACTTAAACTAAGAATGCATAACCGCCATTTCAATATAACCCCAATCATTCGTTTACAAGTTATTACAAACCGTTGATAGCCAAATTATAGTAATAAATAGTAAAATAAGAAGTTATTCTATAGGGAGATTTCAATCAGGCCCAATCTTCCAACCTCATTACTTTCGAGTTTCATAGCCTTTGCCATGGTTGCGGCAAAGCTCTTTAGGGCCCCATTGGGTCCCTGGCCAATACTAGCACCCAAACACTTACCAAATTGTGGGACAAGTGCAGTGTGGGATTACCAGCCTTGTGTCTCAAAGTTCAGTGAGTATTCATAGGTACCAAAAAGCAATGCTCACATGAAGAGGGTAGAACCAATTCACTAAGAGTTGTTTGGAGTGCAGGAATGAAAGGAAATTTGGTAGTTTAAAGAGTTTACAAAAAAAAGGTGGAGAGTTGCATACAAGGATAATGGGAAAGGGGGATTAATAGATCACATAAATATCACCAAGGGATATAGAGACTTATGCAAACTTACTAAGCATGAGTACACAAAATCAAAAGAGTTTAAAGAGACCCTGAAATAGTCGGATTTAGACACAAAAATCAAGTAGTAACAGAATATAGTCATAATAGGTAAGATCAGGAACGAACAGTAGTCATGAGCATGCAAGTATGAACAGGCAACCAAGGAGTCAATTACATGTTGCACAACAGAAGCATAGGTAGAAAACAATTAGGAATATAACATACTGAAAGAGTAATAACCACATTGGTTTTGGAACTTTGAAATGAATCAGAACATACCAGTAATAACATAATACAGCAGAATGCAAGAGCCAAGTATAAGCACAATATTAGCCTTAGATTTTCAGCTGGCTAATAATAGTCAGGAGAAGGGAGCAACAACGGAACAAGAGTGAAAAGGAGAGAAATAGCACAAGAGAGAGCAATATGATTGTTGTGTGTATTTATGATATGCAATGTGTTGGTGTGTCATGCAAAAGAGAATGAGGGTATTTATAGTACTAAAGACGAGTAAACAAACAAGGTAGTAATCCATAATTAAGGAATTGGGTATCAATAATAATCAAATCAGCATATGGACTCTCCTTTAATCAAGGAATCAAAGTCAAACGGTAATAAGCAATTATTTTTAAAAGGAAAGGAATAACAAAGCATGGTATGATCACATAAGGAAACAAAATAGTATAAGGTATACAATAAAGACTAGTTGCATGATACTTAATTAGGGAAATATATCAGGAAAATCAATCAACATATTTGTGCACACATATAGGGCAAAATACCACTTTAATTCTGGAAAATAGTTTTCAAAAATAATGAACGAGATTGAAAATCTAAGAGATCAGTATTAATTGAGGAAAGTATCCCATAAATTAAGGAAGTAATTCGAAATCAGTACCAATCTATAAGGAGAATACGCAAAATCACAATTTTAAGGAAAATATCACAGTCTTAAAGAGGGCTTGCAATAATCAGTATAAATCACCATGTAAACAGTCAGAGAAACTTAAGAGAAGTACACCGAATGGTAGGGGAGTGAAACACTAGCACCAAAATTAAAGCAAAGGGCACGAAACTCGGAGAAGAACCCAGAATAACACACAAACAAGTAAATAATACACATACAAACATATAAAGCTAGGGTTTCGTCAAACATAAGCAAAATATTTAGAAATGGTACTGAGAATCATGAATTAGTACTCAAAATCAGAAAATAAAGTATTTTCGAAAGGGGATTAAGAAACCATAGTTTCAAAAGGGAACAAAAATGTTTAAAAGTTGAATAATCATAAAGATCGAGTAGAGAACAGTGGAAAACATAAAGGTGTGAGTTAAAAATCATTAAATAGAGATTTAAGAGTTTTGGTTCGAAATTAGGGTTTCATAAGAAACCAGAGAGAGAAGTGAGAGAAACCTGGTTGTGAAACTCAAGAATGATGGTGTTTATAGCACCATCGAACCAAAACCCATCGGAGAAAGGCCGGAAATAAACCCATGCAAAGCTTTAGTGACTGTCTTGCATGGTGGAGACTCATGGGGTCTCAGCGATGGAGGGAACCAGTGAGATGAGGCTTAAAGGCGACTGGTGGTCGATAGAGGCGAGGCTGGAGGTGGCCGGAGAGATGGTGAAGGCCATCAGAGAAAAGAACCAGAAGGTTCTACAGAGAAGGAGGAGAGGAAGAGACGAATAGAGAAAGAGATACCGATCTCGAAGAATGAGGGGTCGGAGGGGTAAGTGAGAGTTTAATTAAGGAAAAATGATCTGGGCCGTTGATCTTATTTGATCAACGGCTCAGATTAATTTGGAGCTGGGCCGGGTTAGATTAGAGATTGGGCTGGGGCGAATTTAGTTGGGTCTTGGGTTAATTGAGTCTAATTAAATCTGATGGGGTGGGGTTAAATTGAGGCTAAAATTGCAATAATAATGGGCTATGTATTAAATAGCTAATTTCCCCCTTTTATTTTATATAAAATAGTTAAAATGATTTTAAAAACAAATTAAAAGCACTCAACTAATCAATAATGTATAAATATTAATTTAAAAATACTGAAAATAATTTTATAATTGTAAAATGTTATTAATCGTAAAATAGGTTATGATTGCAATTATATGTAATTTAGCCTTAAAAATACCCAATAAATTTGCAAAAATTACCTTAATTATATTTTGGTATAAATATGAGAATGGAAATAAATTATTCACAAAAATAATAATTTGGAAATAATTATTGGATTTTGTACTGTTAAATAGACAATAAATTGATTTTAAAAATCTTTAAAAAATTAGAAAAAAATACCAATACTCTTGGGCATGCTTATATATGCATACTCATGCTATTTTGAGTAAAAAAATACATAGGGAAAAATTGGGTATCAACAGCTGCCCCTCTTTACCCGAGAAAGATGAAAGAGTTGTCGGGTAAAGATATGATGGCCAATTTTGACCGAAAGAAACAATTTGAAAAGTTTTGATCGAGCTCTGGTTCCTGAGTTGCCTACATATCCCTGGTCTTACAGGAATCGAGCCATATGTAGTTCAGGATCCATTTACGGAATATGCCGATGAAGATTTTGAAAAGAATGAACGCGATGTTTAGGTTGAGAAAGGTGGTTGAAGTCTGATAGACTGCGGGAACTGGAGCGAGATCGCTCTTGTTGAGACAACTTTTGATAGCCGGTGTACCTGCAAATGAATAATACCAACATATATTGTGCATAAATTTAAACGTGATGCAAGTTCCCAATGGACCATGAATGTTATCCTTGGACGGTTAGGATGACGTCCTTGGACCATGACGTCCTGGGCCATGAAGCGTATAATAAAGGATTCGCAGGCTATGAAATGATGTTCTCGGGCCATGAGGATGATGCCTCCGAACCATGATGCCTTTTAATAATGATATACAAAAGATAAAAGTGGGGTCCTCAGGCCACGACATGGCGTTCTCGGGCTATGCAAATGGTGCCTCCGAACAATGACGCCTTTGGACAATTTGGCAATCTTTTAGCCCATGAAATACAGAAAGTGGCGATCTTTCAGCCGATGCAAGACATAAATTAAAGGTGGCGATATCTCAGCCGATGCAAGATTTAAATAAAGGTGGCGATATTTCAGCCCATGCAAGACGTAAACGAAAGGTGGCGATATTTCAGCCGATGCGAGATTTAAATAAAAGTGGCGATATTTCAGCCATGCAATACGTAAATGAAAGGTGGCAATATTTTAGCTGATGCGATATTTAAATAAAAGTGGCGATATTTCATCCATGCAATACGTAAATGAAAGGTGGCGATATTTCAGCCGCTGCGAGATTTAAATAAAAGTGGTGATATTTCAGTCATGCAAGAGAGAAAAGTAGCAATATTTTAGCCGATGCAGAATTTAAATAAAGGTGGCGGTCTTTCATCCGGTGCAGAGTTTAAATAAAGTGGCGATATTTCAGCCATGCAAGATGGAGATAGAGTTTAGTCTCGGAAGGCAGAAAGATAGCGTTATGCAATGCAAGAAATGCAGATAGAGGTAGAGCTTAACCTCGGAAGGTAGAAAGGTAGCCTTATGCAATGTAAAAAATGAAGATGGACGTAGAGCTTAACCTCGGAAAGCAGAAAGGTAGCCTTATGCAATGTAAGAAATGCAGATCGAGGTAGATCTTAACCTCGGAAGGCAGAAAGGTAGCCTTATGCAATGCAAGAAATGTAAAAAGCGAGTAGTAGTAATATCCCTCAGCTGATAGTTTTATACATGATACCTAAATTGTTATATTGTGGTTGATTGGGGTAGCGTGTACGGATAGCAATTGTGAATAGGTGATGGTTCTTGAGAGTTGTATTCCTGAGAAGTGTGGCTGTACAAATATATTTGCTGATTTTGCGACTTGGGTGCCTTCATCCAAAGAAAAATTGTGAGTTTTGTAAAGGGGGAAGGTTAGTTCGTCTTCCCGTGGACTTTGCTTGTCCTGCTTGTGCTCCTATTTTCATTGGGGTAGCGTCGCTAAATAAAGATTTTTTGATAGTAGCCATGTATGATTTAGTAAAAATGTAAATACATAATCAAAGATAATAGTTTTTCTTTTTTAGATGAACCGACGACTGCGACGCGGTTCAAGACATTGCAACCTCTCTTTCTCCGGAATTTTGAGGGTCTTCCTCAAAATTCTGCCCCAGTTTACTTGGCTGGTGCTTCCGGTGGCTGTGTGCGACGACTGGCTGAAAATCAACTTCGAAATTTTAAGGGTCCTCCTCAAAATTCTGCCCTAGTTTCTGATAGCAGGGGAAATGAAAATTTTATTGAGTTTTGACCTAACCCATATGGCTGCCTACGTATCCCCTCTTAAACGGGAATAAGGTTAGGTGTAGTTCAATTACATCGTAAAGAAATCATAAATAGCTACACATAGTATTACTTCACTACATCTGAATTGATCGGCTTCGGCCAAACTTCTCCATCCATTTCTGCAAGTATAAGCGCTCCTCCAGTTAGAACCTGGTGAACCATGTACGAACCTTGCCATTTGGGAGAGAATTTCCCTTTGGCTTCATTTTGATTCGGAAAAATCTTCTTTAACACCAGCTACCCTGGTGTAAGCTTTCTTGGCTTGACTCTTTTGTTGAAGGAGCTGGACATTCTGTTCTGATACAATTGACCATGGCAAACTGCATTCATTCTCTTCCCATCTATCAGAGCTAGTTGCTCATAGAGACTTCTTACCTACTCTGCATCGTCAAGTTCTGTTTCCTGTATGATCCTCAAGAAGGGAATTTCTACCTCGGCTAGGATGACCGCTTATGTACCATAATCCAACATATATGGAGTTTCCCCGGTTGATGTGCGAACTATGGTACAGTATCCCAATAAGGCAAATGATAACTTCTCATGTCACTGCTTATGCTTTTCTATCATTTTCCTTAGTATCTTCTTGATGTTCTTGTTGGCCGCTTCTACAGCTCCGTTCATTTGAGGCTTGTAGGCTGTAGACTTCTTGTGTATGATCCTGAATGTTTCACACATTGCTTTCATCAGATCACTATTGAGATTGGAACCGTTGTCAGTAATGATCGACTCTGGGATGCCAAATCGATAAACGATACGATCGCGAACAAAGGCTGCCACGACTTTCTTAGTCACTGCCTTATATGATGCTACTTCCACCCATTTGGTGAAATAATCAATTGCCACTAGAATGTATCTGTGCCTGTTTGATGCGAAAGGCTCGATAGGTCCGATAACATCCATTACCCAAGTGGCGAACGACCATGGCGATCTTGTTGCAGTAAGCTCATTTGGAGGCACCTTTATCATGCCTGCATGTATCTGACAGTGATGACACTTTTGAACATACTGGATGTAATCCGTTTCCATAGTCATCCAAAAATATCCTGACCAGAGTATCTTCTTTTCTAAGACAAAACCGTTCATATGCGGACCACAAGTCCCAGCGTGAACTTCTTCTAATAACCTGGATGCTTTCGTTGCTTCGACACACTTTAGTAACCCCAAATCGGGAGTCCTACTGTATAGGATTCCTCCACTGTGGAAAAAGTTGTTAGATAATCTCTGAAGTGTGCGCTTCTGAGTTGGATTTGCAAGTTCTGGGTATTCTCCCTTTGTCAAATATTCCTTGATATCATGAAACCAAGGCTTTCCGTCCTCTTCTTCCTCGACATGAGCACAATAAGCAGGCTGATCATAAATCTTTACCGTGATAGGATCAATGAAATTCTTATCTGGGTGTTTGATCATAGATGATAAGGTGGCCAATGAAACGGCAAACTCATTATGGACCCGGGGAACGTGCCGGAACTCTGTCTTTGTGAACCTCTTTCTCAACTCCTGAACATGATACAAATATGGGAGTATATTAGAATTCTTAGTTGCCCATTCTTCTTGGACCTGATGTATAAGCAGGTCTAAATCTCCGATCACTAGCAATTCCTGAATGTTCATGTCGATGGCCAACTTGAGCCCTAAGATGCAGGCTTCGTATTCGGCCATGTTGTTGGTGCACGGGAACCTGAGCTTGACAGACACCGGATAGTTCTGACCTGTTTCTGCACTAAAATTTCTCCTATACCAATTCCCTTGAAATTGTCTGCTCCGTCGAAAAACATTCTCCAACAATCATAGGATTCTGCAATATCTTCTCCTATGAATGATACCTCTTCGTCAGGAAAATACGTCTTTAGATGTTCGTATTCTCCATCCACGGGATTCTCGGTGAGATGATCTGCCAAGGTTTGTCCTTTGATTGCTTTCTGAGTTACGTAAATAATATCGAATTCACTTAGCAAGATTTTCCACTTGGATAGCTTGCCAGTGGGCATGGGCTTTTGAAAGATGTACTTCAGTGTATCCATTCTTGATATGAGATAAGTAGTATAGGCACAAAAATAGTGCCTCAACTTCTGAGCTACCCAAGTCAGAGCACAACATGTGTGTTCCAATAGCAAATACCGGGCCTCATACGGGGTGAACTTCTTGCTGAATAGTAGATGGCCTGCTTCTTTCTCCCCGTTTTGTCATGTTGTCCCAAAACACAACCGAATGACCCATTCAATACTGCAAAGTAGAGCAATAGAGGTCTACTTGGTTCGAGTGGAACCAAAACTGGCGGCGTTGATAGGTATTCCTTGATTCTATCAAAGGCTTTCTGGCAATCATCAGTCCATTTGGTTGCGGCATCCTTCTTTAACATTTTAAAGATCGGTTTACAAATGGCAGTGGACTGAGCTATGAATCGGCTAATATAGTTGAGTCTTTCCATGAAACTCATCACATCCTTTTTGTTCTTTGGCGGTGGCAATTCTTGAATGGCCTTAACCTTTGATGGGTCCAATTCTATCCCTCGGCGACTCACAATAAACCCAAGTATCTTCCCGGCAGGAACCCCGAATGTACATTTTGCAGGATTCAGTTTTAGATTGTACTTTCTCAGTCTGTTAAAGAATTTCCTCAGATCTTCCATGTGGTCAATGGCTTTCTTGGATTTGATGATGACATACTATATACACCTCAATATCTTTGTGTATCATGTCTTGGAAAATAGTAGTCATTGCCCTCATGTAGATGGCCCCAACATTATTTAACCCAAACGGCATCATCTTGTAACACTACATCCCCCATGGCATAATGAAAGTCATTTTTTCTGTGTCTTCCTCATCCATCCATATCTGACGATACCCATCAAAACAATCAACGAACGACTGCAGTTCATGCTTGGCGCAATTGTCAATTAGAATGTGTATGTTTGGCAAGGGGAAGTCATCTATTTGACTGGCCCGGTTGAGATCCCGGTAGTCGACACAGACTCTGACCTTACCGTCCTTCATCGGTACTAGCACAATATTGGCTAACGATGTCGGATACTCTACCACCCTAAGAACCTTGGCTTTAACTTGCTTGGTGACTTCTTCCATGATTTTCAAACTCATGTCAGGTTTGAACTTTCTGAGCTTCTGTTTTACTGGTGGGCATGTGGGATCGGTTAGTAGTTTGTGAGCTACAATAGATGTAATGAGACCAGTCATATCATCATACGACCAGGCGAATACGTCCTCATATTCCCTTAGAAATTTCGTGTACTCTTTCTTTTCTGATGATGACAGATGAACACTGATATGCATTTCTTTGACATTCTCTGTATCTCCCAAGTTGACAATCTCAGTTTCGTCCAAGTTAGACTTAGGTCTATTATCAAAATCGTCAACCTCCTTAATGACCTCTTCTGGTATATCATCCTCTTCTGAGTCTATATCCATTTTTTGTGTTGCCTCATTGCAAGTCACAATCGTCGGTTCATCAAGATAAGTAATACTAATGTTGTGTAAATAAAGTAAACGATAAAAAGTAATAAGAGCAAGATTTATAAGAAACTGAAATGATTTGATAAATTTCATAATTGTTTTGAACATTGGAGCTCTTATTTTGAAATTAAAAAATGTGGAAAGAAAGCCAACTAGCGAAAAGATAATGCTTGGTGCTTTGTTCAGCCTTGCTACCTTGAAGATTTTCGGGCTCTGGTGATTCTGATGGACCAATTGTTGAGGCGTGCTCCTCGGCTTACAGCTTGTATGGAAGGTCCTTCCCCCCATCCTCATCGATAATGACACAACAGTCCATGTTATCGTCTTCCAAAAACAAATTCTTCATTGCCGCTGTCACACCTCTTTTTTACGGCGCTTACACCCCGCGAAGGGTATAATAAAAAGAGTTTTTCCAATTAAAGGACGGTCGGAACGGGATTAGTTATTTAAAAGTTTCAGAGTCGCCACTTGAGAATATAATGGTGTCTCAAGTCACCGAATT
>MU753483.1:560-32076 GCA_026770625.1 Nicotiana glauca | reverse complement strand
CCAGAGGGGTTTATTGCTACCCCAGTTCTTCAGGACGCCTTGGTCTGGTTGGTTGGCCTCATGGAGAGTGTCACCTGAACAGGATTGCTTCCTGTAGCACCAGCCACTTTCCAGGCTGGAGGAGGAGCCCAGACTCCTGCTGCACGTCCTCTGGAGCAAGTATCTCCCCAGACTCAAATTCCACCGGTTCAGCCAGCTACGGCAGTTCAGCCGGGGGTAGTTGCACAGGCCGGTGATGGAGAGACTATGACCGCATATGCTTTGTGGAGGCTGGACAGGTTCACCAAGCTCTTCACTGCTACATTCAGCGGAGCTTCTTCTGAGGACCCCCAGGATATCTTATATAGCTGCCATGAAGTTCTTCGGAACATGGGCATTGTGGAGTCCAATGGAGTTGATTTTACGACTTTTGGTCTATCTGGATCCGCCAAGACTTGGTGGAGGGATTACTATTTAGCTAGACCAGCAGGGTCGCCGCCTTTGACTTGGGATCAATTTTCAGAGTTGTTTCTAGAAAAGTTTCTTCCCATTACTCAGAGGGATGCTTACCGGAGGCAGTTTGAGCGCATCCAGCAGGGGTCTATGACGGTCACCCAGTATGAGACCCGGTTTATCGATCTAGCTCGCCATGCCCTCGTCATATTTCCCACTGAGAGGGAGAGGGTGAGGAGATTTATTGATGGTTTGATACAACCTATTCGTCTTCAGATGGCCAGAGAGGCGGGTAGTGACATTACCTTTCAGGAGGCGGCCAATGTGGCCTGGAGGATCGAGATGGTTCTGCCATAAGGGGGTGGTCATAGGACAGACAAGAGACCCCGTCACTCAGGACAATTCAGTGGTGCCTCATCTGGAGGCAGGGATTCTTATGATAGGGGTCAGCCTTCCAGGCCCTTTCAGTCAGCCCTCCAGGATTCGCAGGGTGCCCTAGGGGATCGTGGTTTTCGTGGGCATTATTCCGATCAGCAGTCACTCAGTGCACCGCCAACTCCCATCAGTGCACCGCCTCTTTAGAGTTTTTGTGGAGGTCATTCGGGTTGTCAGGGCTAGTCTCATCGTACGGAGGGATGTTATGAGCGTGGTGAGTATGGTCATATTAGGAGAGCTTGCCCGAGATTGAGGGGTACACAGTCGCAGCAGCAGGGTCCTCGTCCCATGATTCAGGCACCAGGTGACCCATAGCCTGCCCAGCCAGCCAGGGGCGGGGGTAAGGATCATAGAGGTAGAGGTCGAGACCGTAGAGGTGGAGGCCGGACCGCCAGAGGTAGGGGTCATCTACCGATCATCCCAGAGACATGGGTTAGGGAGGTGGGGCTGAGCCCCAATTTCATGCTTTGCCAGCCAGATCAGAGGTCGAGTCGTCAGACGCCGTTATTACAGGTACTATTCTGGTTTGTGATAGAGATTTGTCAGTGCTATTTGACCCTGGGTCTACATATTCATATGTGTCGTCCTATTTTGCACCCTACCTAGCTATGTCTACTTATGCTTTGGACATTCCTGTTTATGTATCTACACCGGTGGGTGACTCCATAGTAGTCGACCGGGTGCATCGTTCCTGTGTGGTTGTGTTTGAGGGTCCTGAGACTCGTATTGATTTACTGCTTTTAGATATGGTGGATTTCGACGTTATATTAGGGATGGATTGGTTGTCCCTATATCATGCTATCTTGGATTGTCACGCCAAGACCGTGACCTTGGCTTTGCCAGAATTGCCCCGACTAGAGTAGAGAGGGACCCCAGGTCATGCCACCCGCAGTGTTATTTCATATGTTAAGGATCGACGCATGATCGAGAAGGGGTGTTTAGCTTATCTGGCGTATGTTCGCGACTCCAATGTAGAGGTTCCTTCTATTGACTCTGTTCCTATTGTTCGAGAGTTCCCCGAGGTTTTCCCTTCAGATCTGCCGGGTATGCCGCCCGACAGGGATATTGATTTCTGTATTGATCTGGCTCCGGGCACGCAGCCCATTTCTATTCCGCCGTATCGCATGGCCCCACCAGAGTTGAAGGAGTTAAAGGGCCAATTGCAAGATTTGCTAGAGAAGGGCTTTATCAGGCCTAGTGTTTCTCCTTGGGGTACGCCGGTGTTATTTGTGAAGAAAAAGGATAGATCGATGAGGATGTGCATTAATTACCGGCAATTGAACAAAGTGACGATAAAGAACAAGTATCCACTGTCGGGGATTGATGATTTGTTTGACCAGCTACAAGGTGCGAAGGTGTTTTCAAAGATAGACTTGAGATCTGGCTACCATCAGCTGAGGATTAGGGCATCTGATGTCCCTAAGACAACATTTCGCACTCGGTATGGGCATTATGAGTTTTTGGTCATGTCATTCGGATTGACCAATGCCCCATTAGCATTTATGGAGTTGATGAACCGAGTGTTCATGCCATATCTAGACTTATTCGTGATAGTCTTTATTGATGATATTCTGGTGTACTCCCGCATCCAGGAAGAGCACGAGCAGCACCTCAGAGTGGTTCTTCAGACTCTGAAGGATAGTCAGTTATATGCTAAGTTTTCGAAGTGCGAGTTCTGGTTGAGTTCGGTTGCATTTCTGGGTCATATTGTATCAGCAGAGGGTATTCAGGTGGACCCGAAGAAGATTGAGGCAGTCAATAATTGGCCTCGACCAGCTTCAGCGACCGAGATTTGGAGTTTCTTGGGGTTAACAGGTTATTACCGTCGGTTCGTAGAGGGATTTTCGTCTATTGCAGCCCTGATGACCAGATTGACCCAGAAGGGCTTCCAGTTCAGATGGTCAGATGAGTGTGAGGCGAGCTTTCAGAAGCTCAATACATCTCTGACCACGGCACCGGTGTTGGTGTTGCCTATGGGTCGCCTTACACAGTTTATTGTGATGATTCCCGAAGCGGGCTTGGTGCAGTATTGATGCAGGATGGCAAAGTCATTAGCTATGCTTCGAGACAGCTGAAGATCCACGAGAAGAATTATCTGGTTCATGATCTAGAGTTGGCAGCTATTGTTCATGCTTTGAAGATTTGGAGGCATTATCTATATGGCGTGACGTGTGAGGTGTACACGGATCACAAGAGCCTTCAGTACCTGTTCAAGCAGAAGGAGTTGAATGTGAGACAGCGAAGGTGGTTAGAGTTGTTGAAAGATTATTATGTTACTATCTTGTATCACCCGGGTAAGGCCAATGTGGTGGCCGATGCATTGAGTAGGAAGTCCGCTAGCATGGGTAGTCTTGCTTATATTGCGGCCAGCCAGAGATCGCTTTCTTTAGATATTCAGGCTTTGGCCAATCGATTGGTGAGAGATATTTCTGAGCCTAGCAGAGTGTTAGCTTGCACGGTCATTCGTTCTTCTCTATTGGAGCGTATCCGCGATTGGCAGTTTGATGATCCCCATTTGTGTGCCCTGAGAGACACGGTGCAGCGTGGGGGTGCCACGAAGGTGCCCTTAGATGATGATGGTATTTTGAGATTGCAGGGGCAAGTTTGTGTGCCCAATGTTGATGGGATTCGAGAGTTGATCTTAGTGGAGGCCCATAGTTCTTGGTATTCTATTTACCCGAGCGCCGCGAAGATGTATCAGGACTTGCGGCAGCATTATTAGTGGTGTAGGATGAAGAAGGATATTGTTGCGTATGTGGCTCGGTGTTTGAACTGTCAGCAGGTCAAGTATGAGCATCAGAGGACCGGTGGTTTGTTTCAAAGGATTGAGCTCCCCGAGTGGAAGTGGGAGAGGATTACCATGGATTTCGTTACTGGGCTTCCGTTGACTTAGAAGAAGTTTGATGCTATTTGGGTCATTGTTGATAGGCTGACCAAGTCAGCGCATTTCATTCCAATGGCAGTCTCCTATTCATCCGAGAGATTAGCTGAGATTTATATACGGAAGATTGTCCGCATTCATGGTGTGCCGCTATCCATCATTTTGGACCGGGGTATGCAGTTTACCTCGCGCTTCTGGAGAGATGTTCAGCAAGAGTTGGGCACCCAGGTTCAGTTGAGCACAACATTCCATCCTCAGACGGACGGTCAGTCCGAGCGGACTATACAGATTTTGGAGGATATGCTCCGAGCTTGTGTTATTGATTTTGGAGGCTTGTGGGACTAGTTTTTTCCTTTAGCAGAGTTCTCCTACAACAACAGCTACCAGTCCAGCATTCAGATGGCCCCATATGAGGCGTTGTATGGTAAGCGATGTCGATCTCCAGTCGGATGGTTTGAGCTGGGAGAGGCTCGGTTATTGGGTACAGACTTAGTTCATGAGGCCTTAGATAAGGTCAATATCATTCAGGAAAAGCTTCGTTCAGCTCAGTCCAGGCAGAAGAGTTATGCAGACCGTAAGGTCCGAGATGTAGCTTTTATGGTTGGTGAGCGGGTATTGCTCAGGGTGTCGCCTATGAAAGGCGTGATGAGGTTCGGAAAGAAGGGCAAGCTTAGCCCTAGGTACATTGGTCCGTTTGAGATTCTTGATCGAGTAGGAGAGGCGGCTTATAGACTTGCATTGCCACCTAGGTTATCAGCCATGCATCTAGTTTTTCATGTGTCTATGCTTCGGAGGTATCACGACGATCCTACCCATGTGTTAGACTTCAGCACTGCCCAGTTGGACAAGGATTTATCTTATGAGGAGGAGCCGATAGCTATTCTAGACCGGCAGGTTCGTCAGTTGAGATCTAGGAATTTTCCATCTATTCGTGTTCAGTGGAGAGGTCAGCCCCCTGAGGCCTCAACCTAGGGGTCCCAGTCTTATATGCGGAGCCGTTATCCACATCTGTTCCCCGACTCAGGTACTTCCTTCTTTTGTCCGTTCGAGGACGAACAGTTGTTTTAGAGGTGGAGGATATGATGACCCAATTCCTCATCCACTTCGTGCATCCGAGGTCTTGAAAACCTCATTCTTACTTGCCTCAATTTTCGTGCGCAGTCCGAACGTGTAGCCGGAAGACTTAAATATGAATGCTGTGTGAAAAATGATGAATTTTGATAGTAATATGATTAAAGTTGACTTTGGTCAATATTTTGGGTAAACGGACCCGGACCCGAGATTGGACGGTCCCGGAAGGTCCGTAAAAAAATATGGGACTCGGGCATGTGCCCGGAGTCGAATTCCGATGTCTAGAGCCCTAGGAAAGAATTTTTTTGTGAAATTATTTTTCTGAAATTATTAACGAAAAAGGAAATGAAAATTGATTAAAAGACTGTGGTATCGGGATCATATGTTAGTTCCGATACCTGGTACAAGTCTTACATATGGTTTAAGCGCTTTCTGTAAAATGTGGTTGAAAACGGACGTCGTTTGTCGTGTTTCGGACTCGAAATGGAAAATTTATGTTCTATGAAAATTTTGGAAGGAATTTTGGATTTTGAGGCTTAATTTGATATAGATAATGTTATTTTGGCGATTTTTGAATTTTTGGGAAAAACTTGAAAAATTCATTCTTATGCATTCAAATTGATTCATATAGTGTTTATTAAAGTAATTGAGCAATTTGTGATTAGATTCAACCGAATTGGAGGTGAAACCGCGAGGTAAAGCGATAGTTGAGGATTAAGTGGATTTCAAGGCTTTGAGGTAAGTGTTTGGTTTAACCCTAGCCTGAGGGAATAGGAGTTGAGCCTTGTTGCTAATTGCTATGTGATCGAGTACAATGTATAGAATGACCGTGAGTCCTTATAAAGTGATTACCATGAATTAGTTGTGAATTCCGTTCTTATTGGAGGATTTTATATGTTGTGAATAATAGGTGAACGGTGATATGATTATTTGATACCTAGAAGCATTGGCTTGAATTGTGATACGGATATTAAAAGTATATGAAATGACTGATTCTTTGGAGCGTTAGCTCAAATTAATAGAGTGGACTATAATATAAGAAAAGTAAGAAAGAGAAAGCGTTGTTGATTATTCCCTTGTCGGGATGTTTGGTTGAACTTGTTGAATTCTCTCCCTTGCCGGGATTTCATCAAATAATTGCTTATCTTTATGCCCCTTAACTGTGACTGTTGTTTGGGGAAGTCATACTGTGAATGATATTGAGGATCGGGTTGCATGCCGCAACAATAACATATGAGGATCAGGTTACGCGCCGCGACAATGATACATGATAAATGATATGGGTCGGGTTGCACGCCGCAATAGTGGTATTTGTGGATCGGGTTGCACGCCGCAACAGTTATATTCGTGGATCGGATTGCACGCTGCAACAATGGTAATTATGGACCGGGTTGCACGCCGTAATAATTATTGATACCATGTGTCTATATTGAGTATGGATTCCTTGTTTATTGTGAATCTAAGCTACTTTAGTTTGTTTCTTGGGATTACTGTCACTATTGTTATCTCCCCATAGCATGTTTACCCCCTCCCATGTTGTTAGGTTTTTGGTACTTCGTTTCCGTTGTATATTTATAACTGCAAAGGTTTATGTGGTGTCCGGTCTAGCCTCGTCACTACTTCGTTGGGGTTAGGCTAGACACTTACCAGCACATGGGGTCGGTTGTGCTGATGCTACACTTCTGTGCATTTTTGCACAGGTCCAGGTTTTGAGGAGCAGGAGCAGCAGCATTAGTACGAGAGCAGGCTTCCATTCTACGAGACCGAGGTAGCCTTGCAGGCGTCCGCAGGCCCGGCGTCTCCTCCTTATTTTCTCTTTGAGACTGTTGCCTCCTTATTTCGGGACAGACAACTTTTATATTTCTTTCAGACCTTTGTATTTAGTATATTCTTAGTGGTTCGTGAGTGAGGTGACACCAAATCTTGGGTAGAGGCTATTATTGACTATTTCGCGTTTGATTCAGACTTATAAATTAGACTTCCGCTATTATTATTATCCTTATTATTACTGAATTCTGTATTTCTTACTGACGCCATAAATTATTGACAGATATGTTTATTAATGAAAAGGTAAATAAGTGGCTTGCCTAGCTACCACGAGTAGGCGCCATCACAATCCCGATGGTGGGAAATCCGGATCGTGATAGGTTCCCGTGACGTAGTTGTGGTGCTTAATTTCTAAAATTCGGGGGTACATTTATGTGATCCTGCCACAATTTAATCTTGTTAATAAAATAAATATGTTGTGGATCGTGGGTACGGTTCCCGTGACTTGATTCGCAATGTGTAATCAAATAATTAGTTGTATAACAATTGAATTATTAAAGGAGGTTTAAAAGGAATAAAATGCAATAGGTTTCAAAAAATATTTTAAAAAACAGATAAATAGGACAATAATAATAGTTGAGCGACTGTGCTAAAGCCACAGAATTCGGAAATGCCTAACACCTTCTCCCGGGTTAACAGAATTTCTTACCCGGATTTTTGTGTTTCACGGACCATAAATAAGAGACAACTTCCTCGATTTGGGATTTTAAACCGATGATTTGGGACACAATAAATTATCCCGAGTGGCGACTCTGAATTTTAAATAAAATAATCTCGTTTCGATTGTCACCTAAATTGGAAAAAATTAAACTCCCTTATACCCTTCCGAGGGTAGAAAAAGGAGGTGTGACCATGCTCATATAAGTGTTCAAAATATTTTAATTGTATTTTTTTACAATTACATTTGCATTTTTAAGACTGTAATTGTATATTTTGCAATAATAGCTCATACATATGCATAATTATATTATTTATATAGAACATGAATTTTTATATTTTTATAATGCTAAGTAATTATTTTAATTCATCTTCATGCATAAAATTATTTTTATCACTTAATTAACTATTTTTACAAATTATTTTATTAATAAATTGGGTATGTAACATATAGCCCCTTTAATTATATCTAAATTCGGACCCCAACCCAATTCAAATTAACCTTAGCACAATCCTCCCCGGCCCAAATTAAAATAACCCCTCCCCGACCCAAACCTTCTCTAATCGCGGTCGTTGATCTCTGAGATCAACGGTCCACACTTCTATTTTCCTTTTTTAAATCAAACGAACCCCCAAACCCTACCCATTCTTCAAAGATCGCCGCCCTTGAATCCCTCTTCTTCTCCGTTCTCTCTCAATCACCCCCTAAAACTTAGCCATTTTCACCTGTAAAACTCCACGTCCATGGGGTTTCTGTGTATTTGCAAGGGATAATCAATGATACAAGTGGATCACTTTGTAATTTGCAGTTTGTTTCATACTCACTTTATTATAAGCTTTATAGTCACCTTGTATAATGACCTGACCTGTCATTTTAAGAATTTATGCCTTGATCCCCTATTAACTGCATTCCCCGTGTTTGTTTTTGCAATTGTGAGTTGATGGGAGGAATTCTTTGGAGTTTCGGAGAGTTTTGGGACACTTGGTCCCTAAATGAGAGCTTAGGTTCTAAAAATTTGACCGTAGTTAGAATAGTATAAAGGCCTTGGAATGGATTTTCGATGGTTCCATTAGCTTCGTTGGGTGATTTCGGGTTTGGGAGCGTATTCAGATTGTGTTTTGGAGGTTCGTAGCTAATTTAGGCTTGAAATGCCGAAAGTTGAATTTTAGAAGTTTTCGGTTCGATAGTGAGATTTTGATCCGAGGGACGGAATAGAATTCTGGAAGTTGGACTAGCTTCGTAGTGTGAAATGTGACATGTGTGCAAAATTTCAGGTCATTCGAACGAGGTTTGATAGACTTTTTGATCGAAAACATAATTTGAGAGTTTTTGGAATTCTTAGGATTGAATCCGATATAAAATTTGTGTTTTGATATTGTTTTGATCGTTGCAAAGATTTGGAACAAGTTTGAATGATGTTTTACGATTGGATAGCATGTTTGGTTGAGGTCCCGGGGACCTCGGGTGTGATTCGGAGTGGTTTCGGATTATTTCGGGCTGTTTTGCAATAGCTGAAGTTGGTGTCTGGTGTTGTTCTTTACGTCCGCGAGGGTCCTCACGCGTTCACAAAGCAGAATTTGGCTTCTGAGAATTTGTTCTTCGCGTTCGCGAAGAGAGCATCGCGTTCGCGAAGAAGGATTTTGCATCTGGGAGTTTGTTTTTCGCGTTCGCGAAGATAGCCTCGCGTTCGCGAAGAAGAAGAAATTCTGTTGCACAGGTATTACTTCGGAGGCTCATATCTCTAAATATACAATAAATTTGGAGATTATTCAAAACCCAAAGTTGTAGTCTTTTAATCTAGTTTTCAGAAATATATTATAATAGACATTTGGAGTTGTGTGTAAAAGGTTATGACCATTACACTAGAGGCTGTCCGAGTAGAGTTTGAAAAATAAATTTTTGGAACTTTGTTCTTCGCGAACGCGACAGGAGGACCTCGAACGCGAAGAACAAATCCCTGGGCAGCAGAATAAAGTCCAAACTTCGTCGCATTTTCCATTTTTGTCGATTTGGAGCTCGGGTGAAGCAATTTTTCGAGAGATTTTTAAGGAAAACATCGGGTAAGTGTTCTTAACTCAATTTTGGTTAGATTACTCGAATCTATCATTTTTTTAAAAATTTAATTGGTGATTTAAGTTGGTAAAATCTTGAAAACCCTCTTGGTTTGATTTGAAGATTTGAGGGTCGAATTGATGTCGGATTTTGGTAAAATTGGTATGGTTAGACTCGTGGTTGAATGGGCTATCGGATTTTGTGAGTTTTGCAGATTTCGAGACGTGGGCCCCACTGGTGATTTTAAGTTAAATTTTGAATTTTTTTGGAAAATTAGTATCTTCATATGGAATTAATTCGTACGATTTATATTGAGTATATTGAATTATTATGAAGAGATTTGAAGCTTCGGACAAATTCACGAGGCAAAGGCTTGATGGAAATTCTGAATTGATTGCAAAGCGAGGTAAGTGTTTGGTCTAACCTTAGCTTGAAGGATTAGGAGTTGTGTCTTATTTGTTACATGTTAATTGTGGAGTACGGCGTATAGGCATGGTGACGAGTATCTATATGTTGGTGTGAAGTATGCCCGTGAGTCTTGTATTATAATTGTTATGACTCCGTTGTGGTTTATTGCGCTTCATATTTCATTATTGTTTTGATATTATTGTTCCCTTGCTGGGATGTTATTGTGTTGATACTATTGTTCCCTTGCCTGGATGTTATTGTTTTGATATTATTGTTCCCTTGTCGGGATATTATTGAAATATTTGGGATGTTGTTACATTGCTCTTATTCCCTTGCCTGGATTATATGTGATTATTTATTTGTTGGTTTGTGAATGGGAGCGGGTGGTACACCTACTACAAAATATATTGAAATGGGAGCAGGTGGTACGCCTACCATAAGATATAATAAATTGGGAGCGGGTGGTACGCCTACGACGAGATACATGAAATGGGATCGGGTTGCACGCCGCAACAATTAGTATATATTTGGATCGGGTTGCACGCCGCAACAATAATTAAATATTTGGATCGGGTTGCACGGCGCGACAATTATTATATATTTGGATCGGGTTGCATACCGCAATAATTATTAAATATTTGGATCGAGTTGCACAACGCAACAATTATTATATATTTGGATCGGGTTGCACGCCGCAACAATTATTATATATTTGGATCGGATTACACGCCGCAACAGTAATATATGGTAGGGATCGGGTTGCACGCCGCAACAAGAAATATTAAAAGTGAATTTTGATTCTTATGGTGAGGACGTGAGTTAAAGCACGAAGGGTGGTGTCGTGCACTTCCTGTTTGCTGTGTTTAATTGTTGTTATCAATTCAAGTGTTTTAACAGTTCAGAATTTTCCTTATTGCTGTAATCCTTTGTGTTGGAATCTGTATTGTTTCCAATACCTTTCCACATTTATATATAGCTTTCAATACTTCAAATTTCAACAATTGTTACATTTATAATTCAAGGTATTTCTCAACTAAATTTTTCTTAAACCGTTTGAGGTTGTACCTTACTAAAAAATGGAATTTCTATTATGTATTGATTTATTAATTTCTCGTATTAAAGGTAATGATTCATTCTATTTTGCACTTTAACTTAAAATGGTATTTTCTTTATCAAATAATTTCGAAAAAAAAAATAACTTCATCTTTTCTTATTGATATCCTAATTAAGTCGGAAGATGTACTCTATTTTATGTTAAGCGAACGAGATATTCTTAATTGTATTGGGTATGGAACCTATGAACTGAGTAACCTGAGAATATTGTTGTGCAATGCGAGATAGAAATATGTGGGTACAAGGTGCCGGGGAGAATATTATAGTTTTATTTAATGTCAAGTGAGTTGTCCGTGCGGTTGTAATACAAATATGGGCACGAGATGCCGTAAAATATGAAAGTGGGCTGAGACCTATATTATTATGATTATGAAATAAGGCGTCACAAGGTGACCTTTACTCGAAAGAATTGTATTTGAAAGATGGTTATTTGAAAGATATTTATTTGAAGAAAATATATTTATTGAAAAGCATATTATCTTAGAGATTATTACTTGAAGGATTTATAGGCGAAAGATTTATATTTGAAGGACTTCATTAACTGAGTGCACTTGTATTTATTATTTATTGAGAAACAATTATGTTGTTCTTGTTGTCCGTTATTTATATCACTGGTTGATCATTGTTGCCATCATTGTTATCTGCTTCTTATTATTTTGTATGCTATCTTGCACAGATTTATTTGGTAATCTGGTCCTAGCCTCGTCACTACTTCGCCGAGGTTAGGCTAGGCACTTACCAGCACATGGGGTCGGTTGTGATAATACTACACTTCTGTACATTTTTGTGTACAGATCCAGGTATCTGGTCGATAGTAGCTATTCGTTGCGGTGAAGTCTCAAAGGTAAACCTGTTGCAGCGTTCATAGGCTTCGGAGTCACCTTCTTATTTTATATTCTCACTATTGTACTTATTTCATTACGGTTGTGTTTAAAAATGGTAGCAAAAAACTCTATATAGTTATGACTTGTACTATCGGGTTTTGGAAAGATGTTCATTGTAGTAATTTTATTTCAGAAGAATTTGAGATGTTATTATTCATGGTTGTTATTCCGCAATTATTAGGCTTACCTAGTCCTTAAGACTAGGTGCCATCACGAAACCCAACGGAGGGGAAATTGGGCCGTGACAAGTTGGTATCAGAGCTCTAGGTTCATAGGTGCTACAAGTCGTAAGCGAGTTTAGTAGAGTCTTGCAGATCGGTACGGAGACGTCTGTACTTATCTTCGAGGGGCTACAGAACTAGTAGGAAAAATTTCCACTTCATTCATTCTTTATCGTGCGATATTTATTCTGCTTGAAGCATATATCTTATGTTCTTTTGCATCCACTCATGTATGGAATTGCGCAATACGCCAATGGGTTGTGATACTGTAAAAAAGGTTATAAGAGTGCCAGGGTTGCTCAACCATTGTTATCACGTGTCGTTCAAAATCGATGATATAGAAGTACAGAGAGATCTTTCAGTTGTACGCATGGGGGTGGATTAGATTTTGACGTCTGATTGATAAGTAACATCTTAAGAAGGTTTAGTTGGTTGCCTAATCATCACAGGTGGATGTAGATCAAAAAAATAGTTGGTCGTATTAGAGACTATATTTTTCGTATGGGATTTTTATTTAGCGAATAGTAATTCTAGCAAGCCGAGACACTGGAGGAAGTGAGTTTAACTATCATGAGGGTGACAACTGCCTAGTAAATGGCTTGAGGTGTCTTATGACTGGTATCGTACGAGCGGTGAAGGTTTGTATTGTGGATCATCGGGAATGTGTCTTATGATTTTGCACCAAGCGAGGGAAGTCCACTATCAACGATCAGATTGCGGGGTCATATGTTATACCAATTTTGGCATGAGATGTATTTATGTGGTATTGAAAGGTTTTCCAAAACTTGTTTATGACCAAGAGATGAAATTTGAACGGGATGATAATGAGACTTGAGATATTCCCATGTCCTTAATAATTCTACATTTCAGTATCAGTGGGGTCATGGAAACATATTCAGTATACTCGTAAATTAATCATAACACTCGCGTTGTACCAGTGGCATGGCATTTCCTGCAATAGTTATTTAAGTTATCCGGCATAGACATAGTATGAGTAGGTGGACTGCAGATTGTTTGTTATGAATATGGTGATACGAGGAACATCATGAAAAATTGTCCCAGACTTGGGAGAAATCTATTCCATTTGAGCACACGTGGCACGCACTCCATTGCAGTTACTACTCTACTTACACTACTAATTAAGGGTGGAGAAAAAGTGGATAGATGGCGCTTAAGAGGTGGAGCGCAACCCGTTGATATATTTGCTATGGTATAGCTTAGGTCACTACACCAGATGGTATCTTTACATGTAACAATTTCCTTAACTTGATTCGGTTCTGAGTATCGAGGCGAGCCCTCCTATTATGCTCCATTCATGAATGAACTTTGTAATCCAAAAATCTACTTATGCGAGTACTCCTATTTGGAGATTATATGGAGATAGTTATGTTTATCATTATGTGTTAGTCACTTAAAATAGTTTGATGTGATTTCAGGAAAAAAAAATTGATTTAAATTGTGAATTTTATTCCCTATCGGTGTGAGGGTTCATTATATATTGTGATTTTGTTTGACTGAATTTATTTAGAAGAAAAATAAAGGAAATGAAAAATTTCAGTTGGCACAATGTGCATATTACTTGTGGTACGGAGCTGAGGACAAGATCCTCGTACTTTTTTATATGATGTGAGATATATAACCCAGCTACAAGCTGCAATGGATATTATATAAGGACGAGGCCCTTGTGGTGAAAATTTTATGTGTTTAAAATTCTCCCTTGTGAAAAATTAAAAATTTGTACTACAGTACTTATAAGGAGTCATGCCTATGAGACTTATTTGAAAATTTTCATGTGAATATCTTTGGGCATAATTTGCCAAATTGTATTTTAACTATTGAGTCTAGCCTGCAAGGTTAGTGCCAGGTGGCGTGAAATTGGAGTCATTAATTTGTGTAAGTAATTATGAAACAAGAATTTGTTAACATGAAGTTAATTGGCAATTTTGTAATCGATGATGAACAACGATTAAAACCAGAGATGTGGTTATGCGCATATATATGATATATTTCATGTCTAGATGTCACTATGATAAATCAATGCTTGTAGTGCGGAGACTAGTATTTTTGATATATACATTGTGGTGTTTGGTTGAGCTGTAGATATGTTGTTATGAGTTGTTAGGGTGTTACTCTAACAGGTGGATAGTCTCAATTATAGGGGAGACTCTGCCGAAATTTCTGAAAAATTTGGGAGTTAGAAAAAATTGAGACACTAAGATATGCGAAAAAAGAGATAAGTTACGTTGTGTATTTGAGAACGAACAACCCTAAGTGGGGGAAGATGTAAGCGCTATTAAAAGTTGATGTGTGTTGACATGAGAATAGTTTCGTGTGGTGATGTGAAAATTTGGACCATTTTGAAAATGTTTGGAGAGTAAGAAATTTGGTCTTAAAGTTTACAAATATGGATAAATGCAATAATGTCAACTGATATGGTGTTGTCGGGTTATGCCGAATGCGGTAACATAAGATCAACCGAGAGTATAGGTGTAAAAGTAAAATAATCAATTTGACAACCTCAGAATAACTCTTAGTACGTTCGAGGATGAACATTTGTTTAAGAGGTGAAGAATGTAATGACCTGACCTGTCATTTTAAGAATTTATGCCTTGATCCCCTATTAAATGCATTTCCCGTGTTTGTTTCTGCAATTGTGAGTTGTCGGGAGGAATTCTTTAGAATTTCGAAGAGTTTTGGGACACTTGGTCCCTAAATGAGAGCTTAAGTTCTGGAAATTTGATCATAGTCAGAACAGTATAAAGACGGCCACGGAATGGATTTTTGATGGTTCCGTTAGCTTCTTTGGGTGATTTTGGGTTTGGGAGCGTGTTCAGATTGTGTTTTGGAGGTTCATAGCTAATTTAGGCTTGAAATGCCGAAAGTTAAATTTTAAAAGTTTTCGGTTCGATAGTGAGATTTTGATCCGAGGGCCGGAATGGAATTTTAGAAGTTGGAGTAGCTTCATAGTGTTGAATATGACCTGTGCGCAAAATTTCAGGTAATTCGGACGAGGTTTGATAGACTTTTTAATCGAAAACGTAATTTGAGAGATTTTGGAATTCTTAGGCTTGAATCCGATATAAAATTTGTGTTTTGATGTTGTTTTGAGCGTTCCAAAGATTTGGAACAAGTTTGAATGATGTTTTAGGATTGGTTGGCATGTTTGGTTGAGGTCCCGTGGGCCTCGGGTGTGATTCGGGGTGGTTTCATTTCATTTCGGGCTGTTTTACAATAGCTGAAGCTGGTGTCTGGTGTTGTTCTTTGCGTCCGCGGGGGTCCTCATGCGTTCGCGAAGCAGAATTAGGCTTCTGAGAATTTGTTCTTCGCGTTCGCGAAAAGAGCATCACATTCGCGAAGAAGGATTTTACATCTGGGAATTTGTTCTTCGCGTTCGCGAAGATAGACTCGCATTCGCGAAGAAGAAGAAATTCTGTTGCGCAGGTCTTACTTCGGAGGCTCATATCTCTCAATTTACAATGAATTTGGATATGATTCAAAAACCAAAGTTGTATCTATTTTAATCTAGTTTTCATAAAAATATTATAATAGTAATTTAGAGTTATGTATAAAACGTTATGACCATTATACTAGAGGCTATCCGAACAGAGTTTGGAAAATAAATTTTTGGAACTTTGTTCTTCGCGAAAGCGACAAGAGGACCGCGAACGCGAAGAACAAATCCCTGGGCAAAAGAATAAAGTCCAAACTTCATCCCATTTTCCATTTTTGTCGATTTGGAGCTCCGGTGAGGCGATTTTTCGAGCGATTTTTAAGGAAAACATCGGGGTAAGTGTTCTTAACTCAATTTTGGTTAGATTACTCGAATCCATAGTTGTTTTTAACATTTAATTGGTGATTTAAGTTGGTAAAATCTTGAAAACGCTCTTGGTTTAATTTGAAGATTTGAGAGTCGAGTTGATGTCGGATTTTGATAAAATTAGTATGGTTAGACTCGTGGTTGAATGGATTGTCGGATTTTGTGAGTTTTCTCGGATTTCAAGACATGGGCCCCACGGGTGATTTTAAGTTAAATTTCGGATTTTTGTTGGAAAATTAGTATTTTCATATGAAATTAATTCGTACGATTTATATCGTGTATATTGAATTATTATGAATAGATTTGAAGCTTCGGATGAATTCGCGAGGCAAAGGCTTGTTGGAAATTTTGAATTGGTTGCAAAGCGAGGTATGTGTTTGGTCTAACCTTAGCTTGAAGGATTAGGAGTTGTGTGTTATTTGTTACATGTTAATTGTGGAGTACGACGAATAGGCATGGTGACGAATATCTATACTTTGGTGTCAAGTATGCCCGTGAGTCTTGTATTATAATTGTTATGACTCTGTTGTGGTTTATTGCGCTTCATATGTCATTATTGTTTTGATATTATTGTTCCCTTGCCGGGATGTTATTGTGTTGATATTATTGTTCCCTTGCCAAGATGTTATTGTTTTGATATTATTGTTCCCTTACCGGGATATTATTAAAATATTCGGGATGTTGTTATATTGCTCTTATTCCCTTGCCGAGATTATATGTGATTATTTATTTGTTTGTTTGTAAATGGGAGCGGGTGGTACGCCTAACACAAGATATAATAAAATAGGAGCGGGTGGTACGCCTACCACGAGATACATGAAATGGGATCGGGTTGCACGCCGCAACAATTATTATATATTTGGATCGGGTTGCATGCCGCAACAATTATTATATATTTGGATCGGGTTGCACGCCGCAACAATTATTATATATTTGGATCGGATTGCACGCCGCAATAATTATTATATATTTGGATCGAGTTGCACGTCGCAACAATTATTAAATATTTGGATCGGGTTGCACGTCGCAACAATTATTATATATTTGGATCGGGTTGTACGCCGCAATAATTATTATATATTTGGACCGGGTTGCACGCCTCAATAATTATTATATATTTGGATCGGGTTGTACGCCGCAACAGTAATATATGATAGGGATCGGGTTGCACGCCGCAATAGTAATATATGATAGGGATCGGGTTGCACGCCGCAACAAGAAAGATTAAAAGTAAATTTTGATTCTTATGGTGAGGACGTGAGTTAAAGCACGAAGGGTGGTGTCGTGCACTTCCTGTTTGTTGTGTTTAATTATTGTTATCAATTCAAGTGTTTTAACAGTTCAGAATTTTCCTTATTGCTATGATACTTTGTGTTGGAATCCTTATTATTTTCAATACCTCGCCACATTTATATATAGCTTTCAATACTTAAAATTTCAACAATTGTTACATTTTTAATTCAAGGGATTTCTCAACTAAGTTTTCCTTAAATCATTTGAGGCTGTACCTTACTAAAAATGGAATTTCTACTATGTATTGATTTATTGATTTCTCGTATTAAGGGTAATGATTCATTCTATTTTGTACTTTAATTGAAAATGGTATTTTCTTTATCAAATGATTGCGAAAAAAAAAAATTACTTCATCTTTTCTTATTGATATCCTAATTAAGTCGAAAGTTATACTCTACTTTATGTTAAGCGAACGAAGCTCCTTGAATATTTTTAATTGTATTGGGTATGGAACCTATGAATTGAGTAACATCTGAATATTGTTGTGCAATGCGAGATAGAAATATGTGGGCACAAGGTGTCGGGGAGAATATTATAGTTTTAGTTAATGTCATGTGAGTTATCCGTGCAGTTGTAATACAAATATGGGCACGAGATGCCGTAAAATATGAAAGTGGGCTGAGACCTATATTATTATGATTATAAAATAAGGCATCACAAGGTGACCTTTACTCGAAAGAATTATATTCGAAAGATGCTTATTTGAAAGATATATATTTGAAGGAAATATATTTGTTGAAAAGCATATTATCTTAGAGATTATTACTTGAAGGATTTTTAGGAGAAAGATTTTGTCACGACCCAAACCCCGCTCCGGTCGTGATGGCGCCTCTCGTGAAGACGAGGCCAGCCAGACCATTTTAGAACACCACTTTTAAGCAGTTGAACAATTCAATAACAGTTCAAATATGATTTAATGATATTAATTAACGAAATTACAGCCCAGCACAGCCCTAATCGGGGTGTCACAAGTCACGAACAACTATTAGAATTTAACTACCACTACAAGTCTAGAATATACCAATAGGACTGATAAAACAATTGAAGAGCATGCGGTGCTGCGAACGCCGGCAGTCACCTTGCTAATCTCCATTAACTTAGCCTCTGACCCGCTAAAAAACCCGCTACAGGTGAACAAATAACTGCATCTGCACACGAAGTGCAGGGAGTAAAGTGAGTACTCCAACTCAGTGAGTAATAAAGGTAAATAACAATTGAGCAGAAAGAAATCAAGTAAAGCAAACCATCATGCTGTATAGAAGCAGGGTACAATTTTCTGAGAAAATAGTGAAAACTGTGAAATCTTTAGAAATGTCTTGGCTCAGTTTAAATCTCTTTTGAAAATGATCCTTTCAACAGTTATGAAAATGATTTCAAAACAGTTAGTGCTGATAAGCACAGAAAAATCTGCCCCACGGGCACAACTATCACAGTATAACAAGTAAAAGACAAGTAAATATCGCAGCGGCGTGCAGCCCAATCCATAATATAAAACCCTCACATCCAGGCCCTCGGCCTCATATCACTCAGTGTGTCCTCACATTTGGCCCTCGGCCGCACTCAGTCAGAATATCATCACAAGCCCCCCGGGCACTAGTAAAATAGTAGTTCTCAGCGCAAATTATCATTTAAAATTTCATTTAAGTCTCACATCTGAGTAAAAGTGACTGAGTTGTAAAGTAGTGGAGAAACAGTATGACGGAGTCCAAGTAATAAGTCAAGACAGTGAGGAAACAGTGATAATAATCCACGAAGGATTCAAATAGTTGGCACGAAGCCCAAATATGGCAATCAGCCCAAATCACGATGATAACAAGTAAATTTCAGTCAAATACACAGTAAGTTCATCAATGGGGACGAACCAAGTCAATCCCCAACGGTGCTCTACCCCACGCCCACTATCCGGCGTGCAAGTCACCTTAATATAACACTACGATGTGCGATCCGGGGTTTCAAACCCTTAGGATGTCATTTACAGTCATTACTCACCTCGAAACGGCAAAATTTCTAGCTCGTGATGCCTTTGCCCCTCAATCGGCCTTCACGCGCATCGAATCTATCCAACATCAGAGCGAATATATCACAATATGCCAATGGGACAATACCGAATCCAAAACAATCTAAAAATAGCAAAAATCTCGAAATTAGCAAAACCCGAGCCCCGGACCCACTTCTCGGAAATCAAAAAATTTAACATCAATGGATTCCTCATCTTCTCACGAGTTCATACATACCAAGAACTCTCAAATCCGAGCTCAAATGATACATCAAATCCCAATTTGAAATATAAAAAATCAAGCCCTAGTTCATCAATTTTAGGCTTAATTTCCATGAGTTTCTAGGTTAATTTCACATAATAATCATGTTTTTAAATCATAAAACTTACTTTCAGTCAATCCCAGTCGAAACCCTCTTCAATTGCTCCCAAAAAGCTCTCAAGATGTTTAATAATGGAGGAAAATAACTTAGGCTCACAGATGAAATATCATTAAAACCCATTCTGCCCAGACCTCATTTCCGCTTCTGCGATTCCCTTACCGCTTCGGCGGTGGACGCTTCTGCGGTACGTCTCCCGCTTCTACGGAATTAACTAAAATGCCTAGGACCGCTTATGTGGTCGAGTCCCGCTTCTGCAGACCCCGCTTATGCGGTCACTCATCCGCTCCTGCGGAACTCCTCTAAAGCGTGCGGACCGCTTTTGCGGTCATATGTCCGCCCCTGTGCGTACCGCACCTGTGGAAATAATCTGCTTCTGTGGAAATCCTTCAATTGCCAACTTTTGCACCTGTGACCCATACATCGCATCTTCGGAACCGCATATGCGGCCCCTTTTCCGCAGATGCGGAAATACCAGGTACCAGAAAACCAGCAATCTCATAAGTCCAAAATTCATCCCGATGACCATCCGAAATCACCCCGAGGCCCCCGAGACCTCAACCAAAAGTACCAACACATATTAAAACATTATTCAAACTTTCTCCAATCATCAAAACACCTCAACTAACACCAAAATTATCAAATTACATCGAATTCAAGCCTAAGTTCTTCAAAAACTTCCGAAACATGCATTCGATCAAAAACCCAACCAAATCACCTCCGAATAACCTGAAATTTTGCACACACATTCAAAATCACCTAACGAAGCTACAGAAGCTCTCGGAATCCCATTCCGACCCTCGGATCAAAATCTCACCCATTAACCGGAATCCGCCAAAATACTAACTTCGCCAATTCAAGCCTAATTCTACACCGGACCTCCAAATTCAATTCCGGTCACACTACTAAGTCACAAATCATACCCCGAAGCTAATCGAAACACCAGAAATCACATTTGAGCCCTCTAACTCATAAGTCAACATCCAGTTGACTTTTTCAATACAAACCTTCCTTAAAGAGACTAAGTGTCTCATTTCTATCTAAAACCAATCAAATTCAACTCGCTCACCCAAGACTCTTATAATGAAACATAAGGAAGTAGAAAATAGGGAAAACGAGGTGGTAACTCACGTGACGTCGGGCCGGGTCGTCACATCCTCCCCTCACTTAAATACACGTTCGTCCTCGAACGTGCCCAGAGTTGTTCTAAAAGCCAATCGGTCGCTGAATAACCTTGCCATGCATATACCCGAGGGTGATCCCACATCACCCTATCTCGTATAGGTCCGATATCACATAGAAACTGAAATTACACAACCCAGTCTAGCCCATAAATTGTAGAACCACATTTCCCTTTCCGAAATCATACACAAGTTCAGAACTTCACATATATATTTAGAATAAGCCCGAACCAGCTGTAATAACACATACCTGTACCCTCGGGTGCAATTATATGATATACCAAATAACTCAAACACTCGAAACGATAACTTCTATTCATAGCAGGTGCCCATAACAACCAAATACCGATAGAAAACCTCTTATTAGCTAGAGTCTCATTCCAACACTTTCATATACTGCCGACAATAAATGAAACACGCAATAAACCATAACCATTTCTCAGTCAACCATTCATTAAGCCACTTCCCTTTTTTGGCTAATACCACAACAGATTTCCGAGCCGAACCTCGATATTATCCTTCCAACAAGCTGAAACCAAATTCGTTCATATTCATTAATGACTCCAACGATCACTTCAAATCCAACACCACTCTGGTGATGTGACACATCAATACAGGCCTACGCCACGACTTGCATGATTCGTGCACTAATAAGAAACAGTCTGAACATACTAAAATCATGGAAATGACCCAAATAAAAGAGGTGTACCTCAAGCTCATCAGTACCATCACAGCATAAGGCTGAGACCCTAACTCACATCATAGAAATAGAACACCTGAATCTACCCCAAAAGGTCATATCTCCACGTAGCCTCGCTACAATGCGCGATCTCATCCAAACACTGTTACACATGAAACACCCCAAGCCACTATGCTCAAATTTTGACAGCTACACAGAATTTGATATCTAGTACCAAAGCAAATCATTACACCCACGGTGAAACAAATAACATAAGCCACGCAACCCGATAGGACATAACCGATACGCCATTCACTGAGCAACACTCAACTACTCTTCCCGCTTGAGTTCCACTAAAAGACTCCAATTGAACTGCACCGTAGGTGCCTACCAACGAACTCCTTATTAAGGGAATCCCAAAGCTGTCCCCTCAACTCCTTAACTCTGCCGGTGCCATACCATATAGTGTCCAGTACCAAATCAATACCGACATCCAAAACCTCGCCCGGCGACATGCCCAGTCAAAAAAACACATTTGAAAAGTCCCTCAACACCGGAACTGAATCAACATAAGGAGCCTCAGTGCCGACACTCATCACAAGAGCCCAAGTAAGAAAGACAATCCGTCCCAGCTGTCTGCTGGGTCTTCGAAATATAACACCACTCTACCAGAATATACTCCGACACACCTCGCCACTCAACTCGTGTCATTCCGGCATCGCCCATAGTGCAATAGTATAAGAGTGGTGTTATATTTTGAAGACCCAGCAGACAGCTGGGACGGAATAGTCCAGAATAGCCCAATACTGGGACAACCAGCCTGAACCCCAATATCACTTCCAAACCCGACATGCCAAGAATAAAAGATCCTCTCGGGTCTCCAGACCCCGATAGTCACTAGACAGCTGATACACGCGACTCACAACAACAATACAGCCTGAACACAAGAACTCCCAGTCTCCAACTCCATGTAGCACACAAATCACCATACCTGATCCCAAATTCCGCCATCCAAATACATATCACACCTCAAGTACCCAATTATTCCACGAAAGATATTCTAAAATTCCCCTGTGCCACCAAGAAAACCTGTCTATCACCGGTCGATTTAACAAGAAAGCACCGCAATACTACCGAAGTGCCATCAACTTAATCACATTGCCCTTTTACTGAAACATATACCCTCGTCAAATCACTATGATTAGCAATACCATTTCCTTAATCATCTGAAGATCATTCACCCAAATCATCTGAAGCGCGATTCTCTAATCACCTAAAACTGCATGTGCTGCTTAAGAAACCTTCCATTCAGAACTAAACAACAACCTTACACACACGAATCTCAATCCTCCACAACATATCGCATATACCATACCGCTCTATGATAACATGAGAACTTCATCTCCCTTCCTAACCACAAACATCTACGTACTCAACTAGTCAAGAACTCTCTATTGGTCCCACCTAGAAGAAAATCATTACGCGCCCCATGCTCCGCATGTCCATAGAAAATATACATCTCCAAACCACGATGAAACCCAACAAGAATTCTCTCCTAATTCCATTTGCACAAGCTAAACTGTCAGGACTGAATCCGTCTTACTAGACCAAGCTAAACAAGTTGTCAGAACTCAAGTGCTTTGCTGCAAAATACCTTCACGAACTCATTGCCTCGAACACATGCAAAGAATTAATCACATCCTTACCATACCGATTCGGTCTTCTATCAAGATACTCCACCCATCTAAATTTCCTTCTGTTTCATCCTCAACTTGATATTTTCTCTTGCTATAGTACCACAACGCCTCACCCAGGCTTACCACACGAGACCCAAGCATGAACCGCACTGTCTGAAACCCATAAGCCGTTGAATACTCTCTCTCGAATACTCCCAAAAACACCACATTCCGTAGCACTTTATTCTGAAGAACTTCCTGTGAATCTAAATCCGTTGCCTTTACTTTCCAGATACTGATGCATAGAATCCCATAATTAACATAGAAATACCATAAATCTGAACATCTTCCAATGAAAACACAGTTTCTAACCACACATGCAACTTTAAGATACCTGATTGTTCCCTGTAAACTCTTGAACACATTAGAACTAGTAATCTCATAAGTCCAAAATTCATCTCGATGACCATCCGAAATCACCCCAAGGCCCCCGGGACCTCAACCAAAAGTACCAACACATCTTAAAACATTATTCAAACTTGCTCCAATCATAAAAACACCTCAACTAACACCAAAATCATCAAATTACATCGAATTCAAGCCTAAGTTCTTCAAAAACTTTCGAAACACGCATTCGATCAACAACCCAACCAAATCACCTCCGAATAACCTAAAATTTTGCTCACACATCCAAAATTACCTAACAAAGCTACAGCAACTCTCGGAATCCCATTCCGACCCTCGGATCAAAATCTCACCTATCAACCGGAATCCGCCAAAATACTAACTTCGTCAATTCAAGCCTAATTCTACATCGGACCTCCAAATTTAATTTCGGTCACACTCCTAAGTCACAAATCATCCCCCGAAGCTAACCGAAACACCAAAAATCACATCCAAGCCCTCTAACTCATAAGTCAACATCCGGTTGACTTTTTCAATACAAACCTTCCTTAAAGAGACTAAGTGTCTTATTTCTATCTAAAACCAATCCAACTCAACTCGCTCACCCAAGACTCTTATAATGAAACATAAGGAAGTAGAAAATTGGAAAAATGGGGCGGTAACTCACATGACGACGGTCCGGGTCGTCACAAATTTATATTTGAAGGACTTCATTAACTGAGTGCACTTGTATTTATTATTTGTTGAGAAACAATTATGTTGTACTTGTTGTCTGTTATTTATATCACTGGTTGATCATTATTGCCATCATTGTTATCTGCTTCCTATTATTTTGTACGCTATCTTGCACAGATTTATTTGGTAGTCTGGTCCTAGCCTCGTCATTACTTCGCCGAGGTTAGGCTAAGCACTTACCAGCACATGGGGCCGGTTGTGCTGATACTACACTTCTGTATATTTTTGTGTACAGATCCAGGTATTTGGTCGATAGTAGCTATTCGTTGCGGTGAAGTCTCAAGGCAAACCTATTGCAGCGTTCGCAGGCTTCAGAGTCACCTTCTTATTTTATATTCTCACTATTGTACTTATTTCCTTACGGTTGTGTTTAGAAATGGTAGCGAAAAACTCTATAGAGCTTATGACTTGTACTATCGGGTTTTGGAAAGATGTTCATTGTATAAGAATTTTATTTTAGAAGAATTTGAGATGTTATTATTCATGGTTGTTATTCAGCAATTATTAGGCTTACCTAGTCCTTAAGACTAGGTGCTATCACGAAACCCAACGGAGGGAAAATTGGGTCGTGACACCTTGATACTGTAATTGCAAGACAATCTAATATCTGTTTGCATGTACTGATGATTAAATACTTTATGTCAACCTAGTTCTTCCAGAAAGAAATATTACATTTGACCACCTACTCATGGAATTAACCCTCATACACCGGGTGACACATGTGTAGTCTACTAACGCCCACATGCATGGGACTTGAATGTGGGATTGATTTATTAGTAGGCATATAACTTTGCTAAATCGAACAACCACGCCAAATTGGTAGCAGCCACTAAAAGCATAACCGGAGAAGTGAGCGTGTTCACTCCCCTCCACTCGTCGACCGATCAAATCGAGGTAACAAACAATTTCATATGATTTTAACTGACTATTTTTCTAAGTAGGATAGAAGCAGGAACAATCACCCATGGAACGCATCCGCGCAAGCAAAATTAAGCAAACTGGGACTCATCCAAGAAATGCAGAAGCTAAGCAAAACAAGGACTCCCTTCTTTTTGGTCCTAGTTATAATACTTTATGCCATAGTTTTCTGGGTCTTCAATTCTTGCTTCCGTTGCTACAAGTTTTAAACATTTTCTGTGTTAGAGGCTTATAATTATGAATCTTAGTTTCCTTATGGTTAACTGCATTTCATATTCGGGGAAGTAATTTACATGGAAAATGCATATTGTTTGTCAATAATATCTTGTCTAACTAGCGGATGTGTATGGTTATATTCTCACTTTTGCTGCTGATTCGATTTGCCATCTTAGCAATTTTAGTCGTGCTCAGGCTATGACTTGCTATTATGTCTTAGCAACTTTATATGGACGTACTTGATTGTTATTTATACAGATACTAGAAGAAGAGATTCAGCAAGTAATATGTAAAGCTTTGGAAGAGATGTCATCTGAAAAGCAGTATCAGTAGAAGTGCTTATTATTGTTGGCTCATGTTTTACAGTTCTACGAAGAAAACAAGTCACAAGGACAAGTGAACCCAATATTCTCAAGTAAAAATAAAACCAAGTACGTCTGGATTCACCCCCACGTATGCACAGATAGTACAGCGACCTGCGATTCTTCAAAATCTGATAGTGAAATAACGAGTTAACATTTTGACCTTAGCTCGAAATAACACCGTTACGGCCAAAGACCATCGCCAAAAGGAAAAATTCGACCTCGCTCGAATTAGAATGGGTTTACATTTCGGCCTTAGCTCGAAATAACACCCCAGCAGCCAAAAATCTCGCCAAAAGGAAAAATTCGACCTCACTCGAATTACAATGGGTTAACATTTCGGCCTTAGCTCGAAATAACACCCCTACGGCGAAAGACCATCGCCAAAAGAAAAAATTCGACCTCGCTCGAATTACAACGGGTTAACATTTCGGCCTTAGCTCAAAATAACACCCCTACGGACAAAGGCCATCGACAAAAGGAAAAATTCGACCTCACTCGTATTACAACGGGTTAACATTTTAGCCTTAGCTCGAAATAACACCCCTACGGCCAAAGGTCATCGCCAAAAGGAAAAATTCGACCTCGCTCAACGGGATAACATTTCGGCCTTAGCTAGAAATAACACCCATACGGCCAAAGGCCATCGCCAAAAGAAAAAATTTGACCTCACTCGAATTACAACGGGTTAACATTTCAGCCTTAGCTCGAAATAATACCCCTACGACCAAAGGCAATCGCCAAAAAGAAGAATTCGACGTTGCTCGAATTCCAACGGGTTAACATTTCGGCCTTAGCTCGAAATAACATCCCTACGGCCAAAGGCCATCGCCAAAGAGAAGAATTCGATCTCGCTCAAATTACAACGAATCAACATTCGGCCTCGTCCGAGTCAAGATCCGACCTCACCCGAATTAACATTCGACTTCATTCGAATTTATCTCTCATTCGACCTAGCTCAAACTTGATTCACAGCTAGACCTCGTTCGAATTGAATAGGGCAATGTGAAAATGAGACGATAATCACTGCCAACATCCGAATTATATTAGGAATACAAGAAAATGAGAGTGAGACAAGTTCTGGTCTCACCTACAATTTGAGTCCATGACACAACTGCACCTATATAATTTTAGTGGTCACACTATTCAACTGATGTACATGGCACACCAAGAGAGTGACTTGATTATTGATACCTTTTTTTAAGCTAATGCATGTTACATGTTACATTATTGATAATTAAGGGTAACTCCAGAGAGTATATGATGCGTCAGAATATTCAGGCAACTCATCGTAAGGTATCGTCTTCATCCTAGGAGGACTGACAAGCATTGCCTATGCCATGTCAACCAACAATCTTTGCATGCCAAACACTTCCTCTTCGTCAAAAAACTCTTGCCCAATTGCTCCTGTTGGGTTTGTTATTTAACAAATAATAATAAAAGAGGTGTGAATGGAAAATGGTGGAGAAAAAATAAAGGGATGACACGCGACTCGGTCCGGCCTAGCCCGTTTTTCTTTCCCGGATTAATTTAAATTCGTTTTAAATTTCCCGCAAAAATTTCCAACAGCCATGACTGTTCTGAAAGGTTGCAAACCTCTTCAGAGGGTCACACCTGTTCCAACAGCCATGACTGTTGTGAAAGGTTGCAAACCTCTTTAGAGGGTCACACCTGTTCCAACAACCATGACTATTCTGAAAGGTTGCAAACCTCTTCAGAAACATCACCAAGTTGCCTATAAATAGACCTTCAAATCCCAGAATATTTACTTAAGAAATTTTCTGAATCTTCTTCTTCTTCTTCTGCAGAAAATATTCCAGTGTGTTTTACGACCATCGAGTGATTCACCGATCACCAGAGTTTTAGGTACCGATACACTGGTGAGTTAAATCGTTCTATCCTGGGAGGATATATATTGCAAAACCTCGGGTACTTGAGGGAAATAATTTCCTTAAGGACACACTGTGTATTCAGTGGGCTCGATTTGTTCCTACAACGTTTTTTCAGAATTTATTTTGAATAAGTTTACTATTTTCGGACTTTAATTTCTACTAACTTTCTGTTTCTGTTTTCAGAAAGATTATTATTTAATTTACAGCAATACAGATTTATAACAATCTTAAGAAAATTATAAGAATTATTTTCGGATGGCTGATGGAGGAAAAAGTAGGCAGAAACGGTGGCCATACATTTTTTCGAGAAAGTGCAATCTTTTGGATTGGCATAATGACATAACTACAACGACTTGACGTCGTGGTTGTTCGAATACGTTTCATCCAATGAATTTGTTTTTGTCGTTCTACAATAATCCAAACATAGTATTTAGGAAATTAATCCTACATGGCAGTGATGACGCTAAGTTCATATATATTCAATGGGATGTTTTGTCATGGTTGTTTAATATTTTTAGCAAATCATAGCCCCTACTCTCTTGTAATCGACGCTATATATACTGCTTGGTTCACATAATAAGATTTGTTCAAGATTGAATGCAGGATTACATCCAAGAGGGATTACTTGGTTATTAGAGATGACAGGTCGACAGTATTTTTTGGTCGAAGAAGGCTTCGTTGGAAATTTTTCTGAAGCGAATGTGTGTGTCAGAAAAACGAAAGTGAAGGAATTCCTTGATGGCAATTAAAGATTTCTCCAGTGAATTATAACATTGTCACCAAATGGGTTTTACTCTCTTTACTCTATTCATTTTAAGTAATTTTCTATCCTATGTGATTTGTGAAATTCAATCTCTGCAAAGCTTAGGATAGATGCTTATTATATCATGATCTCAAAATATATGCTACTTGCATGTTGTGATGATTATGAATAACATGTGGCTAGAGAATAAATTCGTTTTCTGTTTACCAAACGACATATGGGCAGTTGATATGAAACTTGGTAAAATGAATGAAAATATATGAAAGATTATTTTCAAGGTTGTAAGAGATGAATTAGGCTTACAGTAATACTAGAAGTATTATTGAGATCATGAATATAATATATGTAAAGATGTACATATATCTGTTTGATTAGAGAAAGAGATCAAATTGTTTAAAGTATTAAAATGGTTTAGTTGAAAAAATCATTTGGAAAGGGAATTAAAATTCTCGTGATGGGGAATAAAATCTTCGTGATTTTCTACTCCTGCTTCAAGATCAAAATCTGCGTGATTTTGTACTCGTTTATTGAGATTAAAGTCTTTGTGACTTTTTACTCATTTGTCGGAAATTAAAGTCTAAGTGACTTTATATTCGTTTTTGAGATTAAAATCTTAGTGATATTCTACTCCAATTTATTATTCGGTTTGAAAATTAAAAACTTCACCGTTTATTAAATTTGATTGTATCACATATTAATCGGTTTGAAGATTAAAAACTTCACCGTTTATTAGATCTAATTGTATCAGATGTTACTCAGTTTGAAGATTAAAAACTTCATCGTTTATTAATTCTGAATGTGTCATATTGGTTTGAAGATTAAAAACTTCACCATTTATTGATTATGGCTATGTCATGACACAAATAATAATTCTTGTGGTTGGCACAACAACATAATAGAGGTGGAGAATATGAATCTCCGTTTGCAAAAATATGCTCGGAATATGGAATTATCCATCAAACTACTGCACCTTACACACCTCAATCCAATGGAATTGCGGAAAGAAAAATTCAAACATTAAAAGAAATGATGGATTCTTTATTAATAAGTTTCGGATTATCGCAGAGTTTGTGGGGGGGAAGCTATCCTTACAGCTAACTGAATACTCAACAGAGTACCCCACAACAAAACGCAATCTATTCCATATGAAAAATGGAAAGGAAAAAAACCCAACTTGAAATATTTCAAAGTGTGGGGGTGTCTAGCAAAGGTACAGGTTCCTTTACCTAAAAGGGTTAAAATTGGACCAAAAATAGTAGATTGCGTTTTCATTGGATATGCTACAAATAGTAAAGCATGTCGGTTTTTGGTTCATAAATCTGATAATCCCGAGATTCATGTAAATACAATAATGGAATCAGATAATCTATCCGTATAAAATTGAAAGCGAGTCGTTAAGTGAAAGACCTAAATGACCTCGGGAAGAACCAAAGGAAAATACTCCAAGTATAGAAGATCCAAGGCGTAGCAAACGTCAAAGAACATCTACTTCCTTTGGACCAGATTTTGTGACATTCTTGCTTGAAAATGAGCCTCAAACTTTTAAAGCAGCTATGTCGTCTTCTGATTCAGCATTTTGGAAAGAGGCAGTCAATAGTGAGATTTAACCAATTTTGGATAACCATACATGGGAATTTGTTGATCTTTCTCCTGGAAATAAGCCTTTAGGTTCGAAATGGATCTTTAAACGAAAAATTAAAGTTGATGGCACTATTGACAAATATAAGGCAAGACTTGTTGTCAAAGGTTATAGACAAAAGGAAGGCCTTGATTACTTTGACACTTACTCTCCAGTAACAAGGATAACATCTATTAGGGTGCTAGTGGCACTATCGGCCGTGTATGGTCTTGAAATCCATCAAATGGATGTTAAAACAACTTTCTTAAATAGAGAATTGGAGGAAGAGATTTACATGGGACAACCTGAGGGTTTTGTGCTTCCTGGTAAAGAAAAGAAAGTTTACAAACTTGTTAAGTCGCTTTATGGACTTAAACAAACACCCAAACAATGGCATGCAAAATTTGACCAAACAATATTGTCAAATGAATTTAAAATCAACGAGTGTGACAAATGTGTTTACATTAAAACTACTCCAGGTCATGAAGTCATTGTTTGTTTATATGTTGATGACATGTTGATAATGAGCAAAAGTATGACAGATATAAATGCTACAAAATGCATGTTGTCTAGCAAATTCGACATGAAAGATTTAGGAGTTGCTGATGTGATCTTAGGAATCAGAATTCGCAAGACTCCATAAGATCTAGCATTATCACAGTCTCACTATATTGAAAAGGTACTTGACAAGTTCAAGTATTTGGATTTTAAAATTGTCAAAACTCCAATTGACGTGAGTTATGCACTTCAAAAGAATGAAGGTGAAAGTGACTCACAATTGGACTATGCAAGAGTATTGGAAGTTTGATATATATCATGAATTGTACACGATCAGATATAGCATGTGCTATTAACAAACTGAGTCGGTTTACAAGTAATCCCAATCAAATACATTGGATGGCAATGAAACGAGTTTTGGGGTATCTGATGTTAGCACGTGATTTTTGCCCAAAACAAATTATTCTAAAAATATATGCAAAAATAATTTTTGTGTGAAGATTTGTTGATAATTGTGTGGAAATACCTGGATTTATTTTATCTTTGAAAAAAAATATATATATAATAAAGCAAAGAAAATCAAAACAAAGTACCTTTTTTGTACTAATTAGAAAATACCAAAAATAGAAATAAATTACTCTTTAATTTTAGAAAAGTCAGAAAATTAAAAGAAAAATACCAAGAAATAATAAATACAGGAGTAATACAAAAATACAGAAAGCAAATAAATAAAAAAATATATAATACAAAAAATATTAAGAAAATACAATGTATAAATACAAAATGCAATATCCAACAAAATTGGGCCAAATAACAAAATCAATAGCCCAAATGATACAATACATAAGACCAAGCCCAAAATAATACAGTCGGTCAGTATATACATAACCCAAACGACACCGTTTTAAGTGAGAAGATCTGGGCCGTTAAAATTCTTGATCAAATGGCTAGAGATGCAGGCCCTCTTTTAAATCAAACGATGACGTTTAAGTTGTCAAATCTTGGCCGTTCGTTTAAATAATCCAAAGGCCAGGATCGGATCATCACTAATCCAAAAGACATCGTTTTTAGGCTAATTGAATCTGAGCCATTGGTTCATTTGATC
>MU753480.1:48073-75616 GCA_026770625.1 Nicotiana glauca | reverse complement strand
AGAGTCAAACCCTTTCCTTGATTCGGGATTCAAACCGGTGACTTGGGACACCATAAATCTCCCAAGTGGCGACTCTGAATCTTTTAATAAAAGAATCCCGTTTCAATTGTCCTTTAATTAAAAAAACTCTTTTTATGTTTATATCCCTTTCGCCGGGGTGTAAGCGCCGTAAAAAAGAGGTGTGACAAGCATTGAATATCAATTTTTGACTGATTTGAGTTGATAAACAGTTTGATAATTAAAAACGGATACGTTTTGATCTAGGCAAATAATTTATTCATGTTAGCATCGGCAGAATCGTGTGTTTCATTTTATTAGAAGAATGCACAGTTGTAACTTTCCCATTCTGATTCTTAACTGAAATAAATTTGGATTTAAGGCTGCGAAGTTCGACTTGAGTGAATTGACCTTAAAGCTATTAATTAGAAACAAAACACCAACGGAAGACATCATCAATTACTACTATTATTAGCAATTAAATAGATATAGCCACTTGTTTTGTTGTAGTTTTAAGATTGATTGTTTTGTCAATAATAGAAAAGAGTGTAACAAAGAAAGAGAGATGTGATGTTTGCTTGGATATGGAGCAAATACAGAGGGGAAAATGATAATTTGATATTGGGCCTAGGAACTGTTACGGGCCCAAAATTTCTGAATAACGAAGCTTACGCTGTTTGCTAGAAATGATTTGTTACACTCGTTAAGCTCTTGGGCCTGATTTTTTTGGACCTTTCACACATACTAATTAACTAGGACTATTTCTTTATTTTACAGACAAAAAAATAAATAGAAAAATCATAGTCACTTAAGGATTGGCCTCTAAATAAAAATGAGGAGACGAGCCTCGCCAAATAAAAATGCAAATTGTGAGGCCCTCATCCAATACTTAATTAAAAATACTTATAATTCGGGATGGGTCATTTAGCGAATTTCACGGCCTTCCCCAAAAATAATAATGCAATAGTCTCTTTAGGTACGCACTTTAAATAATTTTACCTTCTTAAATACGGGTGCACATTTATGTGACCCAAATCCAAATCTCAATGAAGTCAAAACGTGTTAAAAACTGTGGGTGCACTGGTGCGACATGGTTCGAGATGCATTTTCACGACGTTGCAATTCTTATAAAAAAATAATAAAAGCAGGTTAATAATAAAAGGCACATAAGTTAGAACTTGTTTTGAAATCAGATAAAAGTAAACACAATAGTTGAGCGACCGTGTTAGAACAACGGAATCCGGGAATGCCTAACACCTTCTTCCGGTTTAACAGAATTCTTTACTTAGATTTCTGGTTCGCGGACTGTTAACAGAGTCATAATCTCCTCGGTTCGGGATTCAACCGATGACTTGGGACACCATTAATGAAATTCAATAATAAATCCTGCTCCGATTGTCCTTTAAGTGGAAAAACTCCTTTACGCCTTCACGGGTGTAGGAAAAAGGAGGTGTGACAATAACTATTATTACTATTATTGTTTCCGTAGTGTCGCTATCAATTCAATAGTATTATACCTAAACTAGCGTTTTTACTTATATCATAATAATACTATTTATTTATTTTTTTGTAGTAATATAACGTACTATTATTTGTTATCGTCTCTTTTATATTATATAATATCTGTTTTAATTATATAGTAATACTTATAACAGTAGTATTTCTTTTCCTATAACTACCTTATTCTTTCATTGTTGTAATCGTCTTACTATTATTATTTATGATTACCACATGCTACTAATTAATTACTATTATTATTTTGATTTTACTTCTAATATTTCATTTCAGTACTATTCTATTCTAGGAACTAAGTAAAATAAAAAATGTTTAATTTTCTTTACTTTAACAATTTCAAGTACTTTATGATCCGTTATTCTACAAAAAAGCTAGTGAGTTACGATCCTCAAGTTGAAAGATCTCTTCGATTGTGCAGAAAAGGACACACTTCCTCTTCTCAAAACGTAACCTACAACACAATGGAGCATCAACTAGGTGATGACGACAACCCACAAGAAATCCCACCACAAGTCCATGTAGATGAACAGTTCGATGAAGTGGTGCAAAGACCAGCAAATAGAATTCTAAGGGATTATGCTAGACCTGACCGCTCCAACTGTGAATCTAGTGTTAGAAAACTCCCAGTAGCAGCTAAAAACTTTGAAATCAGGACTGGCTTGATTCAAACAATTCAACAATCTTGTATCTTTACAGGAAATTTAAGCGAAGATCCACATAGTCATTTGATTGATCTTTTGGAACTTTTTGAAACTGCTAAGTATAATGTAGTACCTCCTGAAGCTATCAAGTTAAGGCTATTTCCTTTTTCTTTAAAAGGAGATGCCAAGACTTGGTTGCAAAGTTTTCCTCAAGGGTCTATTACCACATGGGACGAGATGACTGAGAAATTTTTGAACAAATATTTTTCTCCTGCTAAAACAACAAAGTTAAGACAAGATATATCTAATTTTTTGCAAACTGACACTGAGTTGGTTTATCAAGCATGGGAAACATTAAAACTAATGCTGAGAAAATGTCCACATCATGATATTCCTGAACATATATAATTGTATATTTTTTATCACGGCTTAAAACCCTTTTCTAGAAATGTGATTGATGCAGTCGCAGGAGGTTCGGTAATGGGTAAAACTACAGAAGAAGCATTGCAATTGTTGAATGAGATTTCTTAGAATGCATTCCAATGGCCATCTGAGCGTGTAATCATCAATAAGGCTACTACGGTAAATCAGGTAGATGCTCTAAATATAGCGACACAACAGATTGTTTCCTTGGCACAAAAGTTTGAATTTTTCAGGTAAATACACAACAACCAAGCCAGACTGAAAATTGTGACATGTGAGGAGGAAATCATCTAAACCATAAATGCCAAGCGATCAACAAAAGTGATGAACAAGTTAATGTCATCAGTTACAAGCAGTACCCTTTTAGAAGTCCAATGGCACAAATACATCCAAGATTTCAATGGAGCAATCCAAATGGCGCCGAGAACTCTCAAAACTTACAAAAGCAACAGGTACAAGGTCCGCCTGGATACCAGAATCAAAATTGTGGGCAAATAAATTTCAGACCTTATCAACAAGCAGCCCCATATCAGCAAAGTCCTCGACAAACTCATTCAAATCTTGATGACCTCTAGTACAAGTACATTAAGGCGACTGATGAAAAGATGGAAAGCCACAATTTAGCCCTCAGAAACTTGGGAGTTCAGTTAAGCCAATTGGCAACTCTCGTATCAGAAAAGATTCAGGGTCCCTTACCAAGCAATATAGAGAAAACCCTAAAGGAACACCTTAAGGCCATCACCTTACAGTCAGGTAAGAATCTTGAGAAAACCTATGCAGACACAAAAGGCAAGAATCAGGAAGACCAACAGGTAAACATAGGTAAGGATGTTGAAACACCCCCTAAACCATCTGAAGATAGAGAAATCAAGAAAACAAATGTATTGAAATGACTCCTCTCCCTATGTCAATCCCTTTCCCACAAAGAATGAAAAGAGAAAAGCTCGATAATCAATTTGCAAATTTTTTGGAGATTCTAAAACAAATTCACATAAATATTCCTTTCACTGACGCTTTATTGCAAATACCTTCATATGCAAAATTTCTAAAAGAAATTTTATTAAGCAAAAGGAAATTACAAGAAGTTTTTGTGGTAATGCTTACAGAAAAATTCAGTGATATACTTCAAAATAAGCTACCACAAAAAATTGACGATCAAGGGTAGTTTTACTATTCTATGCACTTTGGGAGGAGTATATTTTGAAAAGGCACTTTGTGATTCTAGAGCTTCAATAAATTTGATACCATTCTCCGTATTTATAAGATTAGATCTTGGCGAAATGAAGGACATAGATGTTTCTCTTTAGTTTGCAGATCAAAGTACTAAGAAACCTAAGGGGTTAATTGAAAATGTGCTTGTGAGAGTAGATAAATTTGTTTTCCATGTAGATTTTATAGTACTTGAAATGATGGAATGTCCCGATGAACCAATAACTTTAGGTAGACCATTTTTTGCTACAGGAAGAGCAATCATAGATGTTAATCAAGGGTAACTAATCTTAAGAGTTGATGAAGAAAGAGTCATTTTTTATATGCAAAAGATGCTAAGATTTCAGGGGATGATCACTTAATTTCAGATTTAATGGAAAGATGTTTGGCAAAATCTGGCACCAAACATGATGATGATCTCACCATCATAAGAGAAGCCGAAATACTGGAAAAATATTCTTACGAAGAAGAAATACAATCGGAAGTAGTTCAACCAAAAATTAAACTCAAAGTTCTCCCCTCACATTTGAAATATGTTTATATTGAGCAAGAATTATTTCCAATGATTGTTCTCTCTTATTTGACTGCAGAACAAGAAGAAAAATTGATTGAAGTGTTGAAAGCACATAAATGAGCCTTAGGGTGGACTATAGAAGATATCAAAGGAATTAGTCTAGTTGTTTGTACACATGGGATCCTTATGGAAGATTGCTACAAGCCAAAAGTCCAGCCCCAAAGAAGACTGAATCTAGCAATGCAATAAGTGGTCAAAAAGGAGATCGTAAAGCTTGTGGCGGCAGGTATCATTTATCCTATTTTAGATAGCCCATGGGTAAGTCCCGTTCAAGTTGTACCTAAGAAAGGAGGTATGACAGTTGTAAAAATAAAAAAAATAAGCTCATACCTTCCAGGACTGTCACAGGATGAAGAGTCTGTATTGATTATAGACGTCTTAATGATGCCATAAGAAAAGATCATTTTATTTTACCATTTATTGATCAAATTTTTGGAAAGAATTGCAGGATATGGATTTACTATTTTCTTGATGGCTATTCAGGTTACAACCATATACCAATCGCACCTGAAGATCAGGATAAGACAAGTTTCACATGTCCTCATGGAACATATGCATATAAGAGAATACCATTTGGTCTGTGCAATGCCCCTGCTACATTTCAGCGTCGCATGTCAATAATTTTTTCTCACATGAATGAAAAATTTCTTGAGATTTTTATGGATGATTTTACACTTTTTGGCAAAACATTTGAGGGTTGTCTTTACCACTTGACTTTATTTCTTAAGATATGTGAAGAGAAAAAGTTAATTCTTAATTGGGAAAAATGTCATTTTATGGTTACTGAGGAAATTTTGTTGGGACATAAAATCACTGCTAAAGGGATAGAAGTTGATAAAGTAAAAATTGACCTAATAGCAGGATTAGCCCCTCCCACAACCATTAAAATCATTAGAAGTTTTTTAGGTCATGCAGGTTTTTATAGACGGTTCATAAAAGATTTTTCAAAGATTTCAAAACTGATGACTAACCTCTTGATGAAAGATACTAAGTTTGAATTTTTTTGGTGAATGTTTGAGAGCATTTGAAACCCTAAAGGAAAAGTTATCAACTGCCCCAGTAGTTGCGTCCCCCAACTATAACAAACCTTTTGAAGTCATGTGTGATTCTAGTGATACAGAAGTCGGAGCTGTTTTAGGCCAGAGAAAGGATAAGATTTTTCGTCTCATTTACCATACTAGTAGGACACTGAGTGATACTCAATTAAATTATGCCACTACAGAGAAAGTGTTACTAGCAGTAGTGTTTGCATTTGATAAGTTCCGTTCCTATTTAATAGGAACCAAGGTCACTATTTTTACAGATCATACATCTCTAAAATACCTCTTAGCAAAGAAAGATGCTCGACCTAGATTGTTAAGGTGAATTTTACTTCTCCAAGAACTTGACCTTGAGATAAAAGACAAAAAGGAACAGAAAATCAAGTAGCTGACCATTTGTCTAGATTAGAAAACCCTCCCCTTGAGTCTTGTGATATAAAAGAAGAGTTTCCTGATGAACAAATTTTTTCTATCAACTTAGTTGTTACTCAACCACCCTGGTTTGCAGATATTGCAAATTACTTTGTTGGAATGTGGATACTCTAAGATTTCTCTGACTAACAAAAGAAAAAGCTTATATCTAATGCTAAGTATTATTTGTGGAACGAACCTTACTTTTTTATAAATTGTGCAGATAATATTATCAGAAGATGTGTACCTAAATAAGAGATGAACAATATTCTGTATCATTGCAATGATGGAGCAATTGGAGGACACTATGCAGCAAATTAGACCGCCTTTAAAGTATTGGAGGCTGGATTTTCTACCCAATACTTTTTAAAAATGCCCGTGCTTATGTTGCACAATGTGACAGGTGTCAGAGAATAGATAACATCACTAAGAGAGATGAGATGCCGTTACAATTAATATAGGTATGTGAAATATTTGATGTTTGGGGAATAGATTTCATGGATCTTTTTTCTTCCTCTCACTCTTTTGAATATATTCTTGTAGCCATGGATTATGTATCATGATGGGTTGAAGTCATCCCCACAAGGAAGAATGATGCTCTTATGGTGTGTAATTTTTTAAGATAAAATATTTTTACCAGATTTGGCACACCACGAGTCATCATTAGTGACCAAGGGACTTATTTCATGAATAGACTATTTTCTACTTTGCTGTCAAAATATAGTGTGACTCATAAAACAGGAACCACCATATCATGCTCAAACTCAAGGACAAGTTGAGGTTTTAAACCGTGAGTTAAAAAGAATTCTTGAAAAAATAGTTGGAATTTCAAGAAAAGACTGTTTAAAATTAGATGATATATTATGGGCATATCGAACGACATTTAAAATGCCAATTGGAACATCTCCATATAGATTAGTCTTTAAAAAAGCTTATCACTTACCCGTTGAATTAGAGCATAAAACTTTTTGGGCATTAAAAGCACCGAGTCTTGAATTAACCTCTGCTCGAAGAAATAGATTTTTTCAAGTTAATGAGTTAGAAGAATTGAGGTTAGAAGCTTATGAAAATGCAAAAAATTTCAAAGAAAAAAGAAAGAAGTGGCATGACAATTTTATCAGACAAAAAAGCTTCAAAAGTGGAGATCTTGTACTGCTTTACAATAGTTGACTTATGCTATTTCCAGGAAAATTAAAGTCCAGGTGGACAGGTCCCTGCAATGTTACAAATGTTACTCCTTATAGTGCAATTAAAATACAACATATTGATGGCGGAGAAAAGTTCAAGGTAAATGGACATCGATTGAAACTTTATGTCACCAAAGTGTTTGAGAAACATGCTTCAACAATTCTTTTTGCTTAAAAAAAAAGAATCCAAGTCGAGCTGATGACATTAAACTTAGAACTATATGTCATGACCCTAAACCCAAACCCAGTCGTGATGTCACCTCTCATGAAGACAATACCAACCGACACATTTCTAATGTGGTGTTAAACAACCAAACAACAATAAAACAAGTGAAAAACATGATTTAATAATACTAAACTTTAACGACCCGATTGGTCGTTTTGAGTTTTAGCGCTCCGTTCAGCATTCGGAGGCCATAAGTAGCTTTGTTTCAGGTATTATGACATGTACGCATGGTCAGAATTGAATTTCGGGAAGTTCAGGGTTGATTTGAAAAAAGGATTCTCATTTCAGAAGCTTAAAGTTGAAAGAATGAACTAGGATTGAAATTTCGAGTACACAACCTCGAAATCAGGATCTAAAGGTTCCAGGAGGTTCGTATGATGATTTCGTACTTGGGCGTATGCCTGGTTCGGGTTTTTTATAACCTACGAGTGTTTAGGCGCCTATTGTGGAAGTTAGCATTTTAGAAGAAATTTCATAAGTTTGGATTGAAGTGCATTTTAGTATTATCGATGTATGTTTGGGATTCCAAGACTGTGAATAGCTCCGTATGGTGATTCTGCAGTTGGGGGCGCGATCGGAAGTGAATTCAGAGGTCCGTAAGTCATTTTGGAGCCATTTGGCTAAAGATAGAAATTTGAAGGTTTGTGAAAAGTTTGACCGTAAGTGGACTTTTTGATATCGGGGTCCGAATCCGATTCCGAGAGTTAGAGTAGGTTTGTAATGTTAAATATGACGTATACACAAAATTTGAGTTCAATCGGACGTGATTTGATAGGTTTAAACAATGGAAATAAAAGTTTGAAATCTTAAAGTTCATAAAGCTTGGATTGGGGGTTGATTCATGATTTTAGCTTTGTTTGATGTGATTTGAGGCCTTGAGCAAGTCCGTAACGTATTTTAGGATTGATTGGTAAGTTTGGTTGAGGTCCCGGGGGCCTCGAGTGGATTCCAGATTGTTAACGGATCGAATTTGGAATTTGGAAGAGGGCTGAAGGATCTAGTTGCTGGTATTTTCACTTCTGCGGTAGGCTAGCCGCAGAAGCGGGAAGGGAGCCGCAGAAGTGGATTTGCCTAATAAGAGAAGGGACCGCAGATGCGGTCATGTTTTCGCACATGCGGGACCGCACCTGCGGTAGAATGGTCGTAGATGCGGAATGAGGGGCAGCTGGAGCGGACCGCAGAATAAATCAATGTTCCGCAGAAGCGGTACCGCATCGGTGTAGGTGTTGTCGCTGAAGCGAGATTGGGGTGGCCAAGGGACGACCGCATATGCTGTATTTGGACCGCACTTGCGGAACCGCAGAAGCGGTCGTTGGACCGCAGGTGCGAAAAATGCAGGGGCAGAATGATTGTTTAAAATCGGAATTTTTGCCATTTCTTCACTCATTTTCATGGCATGGACGATTTTTGGAGAGCTTCAAGAATGTATTTCGTCATCTATGTTAAGGAAAGTTACTCCTACTCATTTTTAAGTTAAATACAAGATTATATCCTGGAATTAGACATGAAAATTGTGGGAAAATTGGGATTTTTGGAAGAAAACCTATAAACTTGATAAATTGGATTTTTACCACGAATTTGAGCATGAAATTCGGAGTAAATTATATATTTGAGCTAGTGAAGCTATGGGTAGAGTATATCTTTGAGAAATTTCGGAATCCGGGCACGTGGGCCCGAGGGCATTTTGGTCATTTCATTAAGCGGAGTTGGGAAGTTGTATAATTTGAATTGTTAACAAGTATTTGAGTATATTCTCATTAGTTTGCCATTATTTGGCTAGTTTTAGATCATTTTGCAATGATTCAAATCGTCGGGAAGGATTGGAGGCCGTTATGGAATTTCGGAGTGAGGTGAGTCACCTTTCTAACCTTGTAAGAGGGAATTATCCACATAGGTGAAATAATTGATTATGTGCTCCTATTTGTGGGGGCTACGCACGCATGAGGTGACGAGAGTCCGTGCATAGCTACTATTATGCTATTGTCCGGGTAGTTAGGACCCAAAAGCATGTTATACTTGAATTATTTATGAACCCATCGATAGCTTGAATTGCTTAAATCACATTGAATTAGTAAGTGAATTACTAAAAGGATTAAACTTCATTTCTTAAAAAATTGTTAAAGGAGAATTGGTTTCATTTGGATAACTATTCACCGATAAAAGATTCTAATCGGCCATTTGAGCATGTATATTATGTGTACCTGCGTCGCATGGATGATTCGCGAGCAGGGTTATTGCATATCTTATGTGTACCTGCGTCGCATGGATGATTCGTGAGTAGGGTGATTGTTTATTTTATGTTGACCGCGTCGCATGGATGATTCGCGAGCGGGGTAATAGATGCATCTATGGTTCATGTCGTTTGACCCTCGGCAGTGCATAGTTTACATTTTTGTTAGATCGGGTCGTCACCTCGGTGTGTTTTGCGCATGTTATTTGTCGCTTGAGAATTTTAAACGTGAAATTGCCCTTCGTGGCTTGATATAAATTGATAAGATAATAAAGAGTAAACCTTGAAAATCCTTAATTATTTGTTGAAGATGTTTACCTGTTTTCCGGCTTTGTGAAATAGAACTACTATATAAATCAATGATTTTTCTCACATTTTTAGAATATTGTTAATTGACCTCTAGTAAGTGTCGAAGTTGACCATCTCGTCTCTACTTCTTCGAGATTAGGCGGGATACTCATTGAGTACACGTTGTTTATGTACTCATACTACACTTCTGTGCATTCTTGTTGCACAGGTATATGTACCTCTAACAGCCTACTGGGCGTAACAGCGCGGATGATTCTGGGACTAGGAGAGTGGCATTAGTCGAGGCGACCCGCAGCTAGTGTAGTCCCTTTCGGTATATTGTATTTATTTCTTGTCCACTGTATTTCGGACGGATGTTGTATTTTATTTCCCTATCGGTAGATGCTCATGCACTTGTGACACCGGGTTCTGGGAGGATTTGGGATTATTCAGTATTAAGTCCTTAATTTACTTTACGTTTATTTTTGAAAAATTTGTAATGTTTCATATTCAAATTCTAAGAAAAATGATTTCCACAAACAAAAAAAACTGGAATTTGATTATGCAATCTTGGTTGGCTTGCTTGACAACGGTGTCCGGTGCCACCACGACCCTTAGTGGATTTTTTGTCGTGACATAAACAGCAGATAATATCATAACAATGCGGAAGTACAACCTAAATACAACCCAAACCGGGGTGTCACTAGTCATGAGCATCTACTAAGGTCTAACTACAACTGGTGAAGTCTAAAATGTACTAAGTATAGACTAATAGAATAAAGAGGGAGAAAAGCAGTACTGCGAACGCCGGTAGCTACCTTGCTAAACTCTGATGACTCTGCCTCTGATCAACCAATACGCGCTGTCGGGTTCAGAAAATACTTGAATCTGCACACAAGGTACAGGGAGTAAAGTGAGTACTCCTACACAGTGAGTAATAATCATAAATAACGACTGAGTGATAAGAAATCACAAAAAGTTCATCAACATGCTGTATAGAAGTGGTACGAAACCAGTAAGAAAAGAATGAAACTGTGAAATCTCTTAAGGCATTTGTAATGACCAAGCCAGTCGTTTTTGGAATTTACGCCCCGATCCCCCATTAACAACTTCCCCTAAGTTCATTTCTGCTATTTTGGTTTGCCGTGACGTTCGGTACTAGGATACGGAGTGTTTTGGGACACTTAGTCCCTAAATGAGAGCTTAAGAGTTGAAAAATGTTCCATAATTGAAACTGAGTGAAGATGGCCTCGAAATGGAAATCTGATGGTTCCGTTAGTTCCGTTAGGAAATTTTGGGGTTTGGAGCATGTTCAGAATGTATTTTGTAAGTCCGTAGCTCATTTAGGCTTGAAATGCCGAAGTTTGTATTTTTAAAGTTTTTCGGTCCAATAGTGAGTTTTTGATCCGAGGCTCGGAATGGAATTTCGGAAGTTGCAATAGCTCCGTCATGTCATTTGGATTGTGTGTGCAAAATTTTAATTCATTCGGACGTGTTTTGTGTATGTTTTTTATTAAAAGCGTATTTGGAAAAAGATTGAAGTCCTTAGGCTTGAATCATTGATTAAATTGGATTTCCGGTTTTGTTTTAGGTGTTTTCAGAATCGGTACAAGTTCAAATAAGGTATTAGGTGGTATTGATTCTTTTGGTTGAGGTCTCGGGGGCCTCGGGATGATTTCGGGTGGTTGACAGAAAGTTTTGAAGTTTAATGGGCTGCTGAAGTTCTGGTACCTGTCATAACCGCACCTGCGGTTTGGGTTCTGCAGGTGCGGAGCCGCAAAAATGGCCGGCCCATCGCAGATGCAAAATTTGGACTCCTCAGCTTTTTTGCAGGTGCAGAATGTTTGACCGCAGAATTTGGGTATAACTTCATTGGCTAAATCCATTATTAAAATTCGAATTAAGGATAAAAAAGTGGATAATTTGGGTAAAACTTTGTTGGCTAACCTATTGAGTAGCCCAAATGACATAACAAGGAGCTCGTTATGGCCATACCGAGTCCTGAAAACAGTCTTTGGGATATCCGGCTACCGAATCTTCAACTGGTGATAACTTGAGCGCAAATCAATCTTAGAAAACACTTCTGCGCCCTGAAGCTAGTCAAATAGATTATCAATACGAGGCAAAGGATAACGGTTCTTCACTGTAACCTTGTTCAACTGACGATAATCGATACACATGCGCATAGAACCATCCGTTTTCTTCACAAACAAGATAGGAGAACCCCACTACACTGGGTCGAATAAAGCCCTTATCAAGCAATTCATGTAACTGATCCTTCAACTCCTTTAACTAAGGAGGATCCATACAATAGAGAGGAATGGAAATGGGCTGAGTGCCCAGAAACAAATCAACACCAAAATCAATGTCTCTATCAGGTGGCATACCCAGAAGATCAGCTGGAAACACATCAGGAAAATCCCGTACCTCTGCGACAGAATCAACAGAAGGGGTATTAGCACTGAGATCTCTCACATAAGCTAAATACGTGGAGCACCCCTTCTCAACCATACATTGAGCTTTAAGAAAAGAGATAACTCTACTGGGAATGTGAGCTAAGGTACCACTCTACGCAATACGCGGAATACCTGGCATAGCTAGCATCACGGTCTTGACGTGACAATCAAGAATAGCATGATGGGGCGACAATCTGTCCATGCCCAGAATAATATCAAAGTCAACCATACCAAGTAACAATAAATCCGCTCTGGTCTCAAAACCATGAATAGTAACCAAACACGACCGATAAATGCGGTCCACAATAAGAAAATCTCCCACGGGAGTAGAAACGTAAACAGGAGAACTCAATGAATCTCGGTGTATACCCAAATGTGGAGCAAAATAAGAAGACACATAAAAATAGGTAGAGCTTGGATCAAATAGAACCAATGCCTCTCTGTGACTAACCAGTATAATACCTATAATGACGGAATCGGAGGCAACAGCCTCGGTGCGAGCAGGAATAGCAAAATATCTGGCCTGGCCTCTCTCTCGAGAGGGACATCCACCTCCCCGAGCTCTGCCCCTAGCTGGCTGGGCAGATGGGGTAGCAGTTGGAGCTGTGATCATGGCCTGAGAACTCTGAGGAGAACGCTGTGGCTGAGCAGTCTGTGGAGGTGCACTCCTTCCAAGTCTAGGGCAATCTCTCACCACATGAAGGGTTGTCACCACACTCAAAACAAGATCTGGGAGGACGTGGTGGCTGTGACTGGATAGGGCTAGGTCTGCTAGACTAACCTCTGAAAGCACCCCGTGCAGGAGGCACGTTGGAAACTTGAGGTGCATAGTAAGGCTCCTGGGTATAGGCGGAGCTGGAGCACTGCTGACTGCTGGAAGATATGAATGAACGGGGCGACCCACAAAACCCCTACCATGTCGACTTGCAGTTGGGGTACGGGTACCAGAGTAGTGGCCCGACTCTCTAGACCTTTTGGCCTCTCTCTCCCCTCGCTCCCTGGCGAGCATGCCCTCAATCCTCCTAGCAATGCTCACTACCTGCTGATAAGGAATGTCCATCTCCAACTATCGAGCCATGTTAGATCTGATGGTGGAATAAGACCCTCAATGAACCTGCGAACTCTCTCCCGAACTGTAGCACCAAAGCCGGTACATGCCTGGCCAACCTGGTATAATGGATAGCATACTCCGAAACTGACATAACACCCTGGCTCAAATTCTCAAACTTTGCGCGCCATGCGTCCCTGAGACTCTAGGGGACAAACTCTCTTATAAACATCTCCGAGAACTGGGTCCAAGTCAGTGAAGCAGCCTCGACTGGACTGTCTATCTCATAAGTGCGCCACCAATCATAGGCAGCTCCCCGAAGCTGGAAAGCAGTGAAAGAAACCCCGTTGGACTCTACTATGACCATAGTGCGAAGAATAAGGTGACACTCCTTTAGAAATCCCAAGGCATTGTCTGATGCTAATCCACTGAACACTGGAGGACCATACTTCTTGAACCTCTCAAGTCTCCGCTGCTCATCCTCTGAAGCAGCTGACCCATCCTCGGGCTGAACTGGCACTGCAGGCAGTGCGGGAAAAATCTCGGGAGCCTGCTCAACCTGCACTCGCTGCTCAGGAGTACGGACGGAGGGAGTCTGTGCTCCTCCCCTGGCATAGGATGTGGTTGCGGCTGTGGCAAGGGGAAGCAACCCTGCCTGAACTAAGGTGGTGTACATGATCATAAACTGAGCCAAACTCTCCTAGAGCACTGGAGAAGTAGTGGTAGTAGTAGGTGTGCCAGGTTCTTGGGCTCTGGCTGGATCTGCTGGTGGTACCTCGGCGGCAGCTCGCGCAGGTGCTCTGGCTACGCTACGTGCGCGTCCTCGACCTCTACCCCGGCCCCGGCCACTGACGGATGCAGTAGGGGGCGTGGGTGGCTGGTCATCTCTTGTAGCACGTTTCCTCACCATCTCTGAGAGAATAGAAGATAGAAGTTTAGAATTACTGTCAAAAACACGATAAGGAATTCAAATGAACTGAAGATTTTTCCTAAACAGTTACATAGCCTCTCGTAGATAAGTACATACATCTCCGTACCGATCAGTGAGACTCTAATAAACCAACCTGTGCCCCGTGACTCCTATGAACCTAGAGCTCTGATACCAATTTGTCACGACCCCAGTTCACTCTCCATGAACATGTCATGACAGCACCTAGTTCTTACAACTAGGTAAGCCTAACAATGTGGAAATCCAATATAATTTGCGGAAATAATTAATTGAAACTGAACGTATGTAAAATAATAGTTACATATAAGGTCGCTCTGTCACGCCCCAAACTCGAGGGACATGACCGGCGCTCGGCCGATATCCCCGGTCAAGCGGACCTGGGTGCCTTTCCTATCCCACGTATTACCGCACATCTTCTATTACTTATTAGCCAAGTGAAATGACCATACGATTAATTTAGAACACCAATTCATTTCAAAACATAAACAAGGTACAGGGTTACTAGCGTGGTTTACATTTTACATTGCCCCTATATACAATATACATATTACGTAAGTTCATGACCTACGTTTCCTGTCTACGGAGCCTCTATAGATGAAAGAGGTTACTACAATATTTGCCGGTAACAAGGCTCCGGCTATACCTTTTACAACAGCAAAATAAAACCACGGAAACAAGCGGCCTGAGCCACATAGGCCCCCCATAGGAATGGGGCTCACCAAAACAACTGACGTAAGACGAAGAGGGAGCTACGATCGATGGGCTGGAGTACCTGCTGCAGATCCACCTACAATCATAACATGAATATAGCGCCCCCGGCAAAAGGGATGTCAGTACACTTGAATTGTACTGGTACGTATAACAAACTTTGCGCCAAGTAAACTCAATCCATAGACAAGTAAGTAACAGTAACAGAAACACCAATCAATTCCATAAAGAAAGAACAATCAAGCCAAACAAGTTTTACAAACTCTCCCGTTTCCCTTCCACATTTCCACATCAATAGATTTCACATTTTTGCTCATATTTTCATTTCAACAGTGATTTCGATCACTTTCCACCCTTATTACCTCGGCCACGCTTATACCTCGGCCACCCTTATCACCACAACCCGCACCTTATTACTTTTTGTTGCGGCGCGCAACCCAATCCCACCGTACATTTTCAATTCACAAACAATCACAACAATAACAATGAACAATTCACAAAGATCATAACAACACTTCTTAAGGAGTAGCAGCAATAATTTACAAGCGTTTCCATAACCATCAATACTATTTCCGTCATATCCGACAATTCACAATTGTTTCACGTTACGACAACACTTGCCCACGATAAGCCATAGGTGTTAATATCACAATTATTCCAGTTGCATCACTTACAATTTCATACATTATTTGTTTCTCAACTAATACCACATATCATAATGACAACCATGCGAATAACACGAATTTCACAATTTACCCACATGGATGTCACATACCAAACATTTGAACACCAACAAGGCGATTTTACAAAGTCAAGGTTAGCCATATATACCTAGAGTCGAATTCCCTTTTTAAACTCCTATTATCAATTACCAAGCAATCTAGCCATGTCAATCTAGTTCACAAATTAACAAATGCACCTTAGCATTTGAAATTCACAATTACTATCCGAGTTTATTTAGGTTATTATCAACCCTTCTTTACACAAATTCTTTACTCCCTCCCAACTACTCTTACTAGATTTTTGGTTTTAATAAACATACAAGAGTGTTTCAACCCCTATTATCAAGAGCTAATGCATGAGACTTTCCCCCTATCAATAAATCTGAAAGTTCAATGAAAAAGGGTTAGGGATTGTACCTGTAGAAATGGAGATGAAGACACTTGCTTTAAAATTTCTCAGACCAGATAATTTGAGGAACAATTTTGAAGAAGATGAACTTGTCTCTCAGGAACCTCTCCTCCATCTCTCTTATTTTGTTCAAAAAATATGTAAAAATGAGGGGTTGGATGTTATATTAGAAAGGGGGTCGGGTTTTAAAGTTTAGAAAATAGAAGCCCGAGCAAGATCTGCGGTCGCACTATGCGATCGCAGAATTGGAATGGGGTCCGCATATTGGACCGCATAACTGACCCTAATCACTGAACATCTCTGCCTGGGTCTGCGGTGGAAATGCGGTCCGCATTCTGATTATGCGGTCGCATAATGGACCGCATTTATAATATCAACTTAGACTAACTCTCTGATTAACTATGCGGCATGAATGCAGTCCACATATTGATTATGCGGTCGCATAATGGACCACATTTTCAACTTCAATTTTGACAATTCTTCTGCTTCACTCTGCGGCAGGAATGCGGTCCGCATAGCTGATTTGCGACCGCATTCTGGACCGCATAAATGAAAATTTTCTGGAAAATTGATTCTTTTGATTTTTAAAGGCTTAGATCACTACCAAGGGTCAGAACCGCGGCGAGCAAGCTCACCGAAAAGAATTCTACACATGCCTAACACATATTCAGAGTCGACACCACGAGTTACTATGTTTTGAGACCAAAAACTATTTACAGGACCTTACACACTCGGCCTATACAACTCGAAAAAAATGCTGAAGTCTACAACTCTATCCCAAAACCCGAAAACTCATGGGAAAACACAGGCTAATAGAAAAGTAAAATACTACTCTAACTCCAGAATGTTTAAACAACTGAAAGAAAAGATGAGCTAACTACTAAGCTGGAATAGAGTAAAGACACCTGGTCTGCGGACGCGGCATGTATACCTCGAAGTCTCCGATAGATCTCTCCGCCTCGAGGATAGTACGCCTGGGTAGAGGAACCTGGATCTGCACATGAAAAACATGCACAGAAGGGGCATTAGTACACCACAGCGGTACTCAGTAAGTGCCAAGCCTAATCTCAGTAGGTCCCTGACCTTCCTCGTCACTACCCGACCGAGGTTAGGCTTGGCACTTACTGAGTAACGCTGTGGTGTACTCATGCCCCTTCTGCACATGTTTTTCATGTGTAGAAAAAGGTTCCTCCACCCATGCGTACTATCATCAAGGCGGAGAGATCTAGCGGAGACTTCGAGGTATACCTGCTGCGCCCGTATACCAGGAGTCTTTACTCTATTCCAGATTAGTAGTTAGCTCGTCTTTTCTTTTAGTTTTTAGACATTCTGGAGTTAGAGCATTGTTTTACATTTCTATTAGCATGTGTTTTCCCGTGAGTTTCCGATTTTTGGGATTGAGTTGTAGAATTTCGCTTTTCTTTCGAGTTGTATAGGCCGAGCGGCCTTATATGTAGCTATTATTTTACATATGGTCAGTTTTAATTAATTATTTCCGCGAATTATATTGTATTTCTGCATTGTTAGGCTTACCTAGTTTTAGGAACTAGGTGCCCTCATGACATGTTCATGGAGGGTGAACTGGGGTCGTGACAAGTCGGTATCTGAGCTCTAGGTTCATAGGAGTAACGGGACACAGGTTGGTTTGTTAGAGTCTCACTGATCGGTACAGAGACGTCTGTACTTATCTATGAGAGGCTACGTAACTCTTTAGGAAAAATCTTCAATTCATTTGAATTCCTTGTCGTGCGATATTTTTGATAGTAATTCCAAAACTTCTGTCTTCTATTCTCTAACAGATGGTGAGGACACGTGCTACACGATATGACCAAGCACTCGCGCCCCCTACTGTAGCCGTCAGAGGCCAAGGCTAGGTTAGAGGTCGAGGACGCGCATGTGGTGCAGCCAGAGCACCTGCGCGAGTTGCCGCCGAGGTACCACCAGCAGATCCAGTCAGAGCCTAGGCACCTGGCAGACCTACTACTGCCCCTACTACTCCAGCGCTCCATGAGACTTTGGCTCAATACATGAGCATGTACACTACCTTAGCTCAGGCAGGGTTGTTTCCCCTTGCCGCAACCACATCCCAGGTCGGGGTAAGAGTGCAGACTCCCACCGTCTGCACTCTTGAGCAACGAGTGCAGGTTGAACAGGCTCCCGAGATTTTTCCTGCACCGCCTGCAGTGCTAGTTCAGCCCGAAGATGGGTCAGCTACTTCAAAGGACGAGGAGTGGAGGCTTGAGAGGTTCAAGAAGTATGATCCCCAGTATTTAGTGGATTAGCATCATACGATGCCTTGGGATTTATAGAGCAGTGTCACCCTATTCTTTACACTATGGGCATAGTGGAGTCCAGCGGGGTTTCTTTCACTGCTTTCCAGCTTCGGGGATCCGCCTATGATTGGTGGCGCACTTATGAGATAGACAGTCCAGTCGAGGCTGCTTCACTGACTTGGACCCGGTTCTCGAAGATGTTTATGAGAGAGTTTGTCCCCCAGAGTCTTAGGGACGCATGGCACGCAGAGTTTGTGCATTTGCGCCAGGGTGCTATGACAGTTTCGGAGTATGCTATCCGTTATACTAGGTTGGCCAGGCATGCACAGGCTTTGGTTGCTACAATTCGGGAGAGAGTTCGCAGGTTCATTGAGGGTCTTATTCCACCCATCAGATCTAGCATGGCTCGAGAGTTGGAGATGGACATTCCTTATCAGCAGGTAGTGAGCGTTGCTAGGAGAATTGAGGTTATGCCTGCTAGGGAGCGAGGGGAGAGATAGGCCAAAAAGTCTCGAGAGTCGGGCCACTACTCTAGTGCTCGTACACTAGCAGCAGGTCGACATGGTAGGGGTTTTGTGGGTCGCTCCGTTTATTCAGCTTTTCCAGTAGCCAGCAGTGCTCCAGCTCCGCCTATACCTCAGGAGCCTTACTATGCACCTCCAGTTTCCAGTGCGCCTCCTGCGTGTGGTGCTTTCAGAGGTCAGTCTGTAGACCTGGCCCTAGCCAGTCACAACCACCACGTCCTCCCAGAGCTGTTTTAAGTGTGGTGACACCCGTCAGGTTGTGAGGGATTGCCCTAGACTTGGGAGGAGTGCACCTCCACAGACTTCTCAGCCACAGTGTGCTCCTTAGAGTTCTCAGGCCATGATCACAGCTCCCGCTGCTATGCCATCTGCCCAGCCAGCTAGGGCCGAAGGTCGTGGAGGTAGAGGTCCCTCTTGAGAGAGAGGCTAGGACAGATATTATGCTATTCATGCTCGCGCTGAGGTTGTTGCCTTTAATTCTGTCATTATAGGTATTATACTGGTCACCACAAAGAGGCATCGGTTCTATTCGATCCAGGCTCTACCTATTCTTATGTGTCTTCTTATTTTGCTCTACATTTGGGTATAGCCTGAGATTCATTGAGTTCTCCTATTTACGTTTCTACTCCCATGGGAGATTCTCTTGTTGTGGACTGCTTTCATCGGTCGTGGTTGCTTACTATTTGTGGTTTTGAGACCAGAGCGGATTTATTGTTACTCGGTATGGTTGACTTTGATATTATTCTGGGCATGGACTGGTTGTTGCCCCATCATATTATTCTTGATTGTCATGCCAAGACTGTGACACTGGCTATGCCAGGTATTCCACGTATTGCGTGGAGTGGTACCTTAGATCACACTCCTAGTAGAGTTATCTCTTTTCTTAAAGCTCAGTGTATGGTTGAGAAGGGATGCACCACGTATTTAGCTTATGTGAGAGATGTCAGTACTAATACCCCTTCTGTTGATTCTGTCCCAGTGGTACGGGATTTTCCAAATGTGTTTCCAGTTGATCTTCCGGGTATGCCACCTGATAGAGACATTGATTTTGGTATTGATTTTTTGCCAGGAACTCTGCCCATTTCCATTCCTCCATATCATATGGCTCCTTCTGAGTTGAAGGAGTTGAAGGATCAATTACAGTAATTGCTTGATAAGGGTTTTATTCGACCCAGTATTTCACCTTGGGGTGCTCCTTTCTTGTTTGTGAAGAAAAATTATGTTTCTATGCGTTTGTGTATCGATTATCGTCAGTTGAATAAGGTTACAGTGAAGAACCGTTATCCTTTTCCTCGTATTGATTATCTATTTGATCAGCTTCTCGGCACACAGGTGTTATCTAAGATTGATTTGCGCTCTGGTTATCACTAGTTGAAGATTCGGGAGCCGGATATTCCGAAGACTTCTTTCAGGACTCGGTATGGCCATTACGAGTTCCTTGTTATGTCATTTGGGCTGACCAATGCCCCAGCAGCTTTTATGCATTTGATGCACAGTGTATTCAGGCCCTATCTCAACTCGTTTGTCATTATTTTCATAGATGATATTCTCGTATACTCCCGGAGTCGGGAAGATCATGAGCAGCACCTGAGGACAGTGCTTCATACCCTGAGAGAGAAGAAGTTATATGCAAAGTTCTCAAAATGTGAGTTTTGGTTGAGTTCTATAGAATTCCTATGCCACGTGGTATCGAGTGAAGGCATTTGGGTAAATCTGAAGAAGGTGGAGGCCGTGCAGAGTTGGCCAAGGCCCTCCTCCGCTATATAGATTCGTAGTTTCCTTGGCTTGGTGGGTTATTACCGTCATTTTGTGCAGGGGTTTTCATCGATTGTAGCCTCTATGACTAGATTGACCCAGAAGGGTGCTCCATTTCAGTGGACGGATGAGTGTGAGGCGAGCTCTCAGAATCTCAAGACAGCTTTGACTTCAGCCCCTATTCTGATATTGACTATTAGTTCGGGGTCCTATACAGTTTATTGTGATGCCTCATGGTTGGAATTGGAGCGGTGTTGATGCAGGATGGTAGGGTGATTGCCTACGCATCCAGACAGTTGAAGATACATGAGAAGAATAACCCTGTCCATGACCTTGAGTTAGCTGCTATTATTCATGCCTTGAAGATCTGGCATCATTATTTGTACGGCGTGCCTTGTGAGATTTACACGGATCATCGGAGTTTACAACACTTGTTCAAGCAAAAAGATCTAAACTTACACCAGAGGAGGTGGTTGGAGTTACTGAAGGATTATGATATTACTATTATGTATCATCCTGGCAAGGCCAATGTGGTGGCGGATGCCTTTAGTCGTCGAGCGGAGAGTTTGGGTAGTTTGGCATATTTACCAGCTTCAGAGAGGCCTATGGTGAAGGATGTTTAGGCCTTAGCCAGTCAGTTCGTGAGATTGGATCTTTTGGAGCCCAGTCGGGTTCTAGCCTGTGTGGTCTCCCAGTCTTCTCTATTTGATCATATCCGGGAGCGGCAGTATGATGACCCTCATTTGCTTTTCCTTCAGGACAAGGTTCAGTGTGGATATGCCCGAGATGTGACCATTGGTGATAATGGGGTATTGAGGATGCAGGGCCGGATTTGTGTGCCCAATGTTAATGGTCTTCGAGAGTTAATTCTAGCATAGGCCCATAGTTCGCGGTATTCCATCCATCCGGGTGCCACGAAGATGTATCAGGACTTGAGGTAGCACTATTGGTGGAGGTGGATGAAGAAAGATATAATTAGTTATGTGTCTAGATGCCTCAACTGCCAGCATGTGAAGTATGAGCACCAGCACCTGGGTGGGTTGCTTCAGTAGATAGATATTCTGGAGTGGAAATGGGAGCGCATCACCATGGATTTTTTATTTGAACTCCCACGGACCTTGAAGAATTTTGATGCCATTTGGGTCATTGTGGATCGATTGACCAAGTCCGCTTATTTCATTCCAGTATGTACCACCTATTCATCAGAGCGGTTGGCGGAGATTTATATCCGGGAGATCGTCCGTCTGTATGGTACTCTAGTCTCTATTATTTCGGACAGAGGTACTCAGTTTACATCGCGGTTCTGGAGAGCCGTGCATCAGGAGTTAGGTACTCGGGTGGAGTTGAGCACCACATTTCACCCCCAGACGGACGGACAGTCCGAGCGCATTATTCAGATTCTTGAGGATATGCTCCATGCGTGTGTGATTGAGTTTGGAGGGTCTTGGGATCAGTTCTTACCATTGGCGAAGTTTGCTTACAACAACAGTTGTCAGTCCAGCATTCAGATGGTGCTGTATGAGGCTTTATATGGTAAGAGGTGTATATCTCCGGTTGGATGGTTTGAGCCGGGGGAGGCTCGGCTGTTAGGTACGGATTTGGTTCAGAAGGCCTTGGTAAAGGTCAAGATCATTCAGGATAGACTTCGTTCAGCTCAATCTAGGAAGAAAAGTTATGCAGATCGCAATGTTCGAGATGTGGCATACATGGTTGGTGAGCGGGTATTGCTCCGAGTATCGCTTATGAAGGGCGTGATGAGATTCGGGAAGAACGGCAAGCTTAGCCCTAGGTACATTGGTCCGTTTGAGATTCTTGATCTAGTGGGAGAGGTGGCCTATAGACTCATATTACCGCCTAGCTTATCAGTCGTGCATCCGGTATTTCATGTTTTGATGCTCCGGAGGTATCACGGGGACCCGTCGCACGTGTTGGATTTCAGTTCAGTCCAGTTGTACAAGGATCTATCTTATGTTGAGGAGCCAGTGGCTATATTGAACAAGCAGATCAAAAAGTTTAGGTCGAAAAACATTACTGCAGTAAAGGTTCAGTGGCGGGGCCAGTCAGCCGAGGAGGCAACTTGGGAGATCTAGCGGGATATACGCAGCCGATACCCTCATCTTTTTACTACTTCGGGTATGTTCTCTATGCTCGTTCGAGGACGAATGAATGTTTAAGTGTAGGAGGATGTAATGACCAGGCCGGTTGTTTTTGGAATTTTTGCCTCGATCCCCCATTCACTGCTTCCCCCAAGTTCATTTCTACTATTTTAGTTTTCCGGGACGTTCGGTGTTAGGATTCGGAGTGTTTTGGGACACTTAGTCTGTAAATGAGAGCTTAAGAGTTGAAAAATGGTCCGTAATCGAAACAGTGTGAAGACAGCCTTGGAATGGAAATCTAATGGTTCCATTAGCTCCATTAGGAAATTTCGGGGTTGGGAGCGTGTTCGGAATGTATTTTGGAAGTCCGTAGCTCATTTAGGCTTGAAATGCCGAAGTTAGTTCTTTTGAAGTTTCTGATTCGATAGTGAGTTTTCGATACGAGGGTCGGAATGGAATTCCGGAAGTTCCAGTAGATCTGTCATGTCATTTGGGATGTGTGCGCAAAATTTTAGGTTGTTTGGACGTGTTTTGGGTAAGGTTTTGATCGAAAAAGTATTTGGAAGAAGATTGAAGTCCTTAGGTTTGAATCATTGATTAAATCGGGTTTATGGTGTTGGTTTAGGTGTTTTAAGGATTGGTACAAGTTCGAATAACGTATTAGGTGGTATTGGTGCTTTTGGTTGAGGTCACGGGGGCCTCGGGACGATTTCGGGTGGTTTATGGAAAGTTTTGAAGTTGAATGGGCTGCTGAAGTTTTGGTACCTATCTTAACCGCACCTGCGGTTTGGGTTCCGCAGGTGCGGAGCTGCAGAAGCGGCCGGCCCATCGCAGATGCAAAATTTGGACTCCTCAGCTTTTCCGCAGGTGCGGAAGGTTTGATCGCAGATGCTGTTCGCACCTGCGAGATTCGTACCACAGAAACGGAATCTGGACTATTAAGTGAAAACTGCAGAAGCGGTTCGTAGTCTGCAGAAGCGGGACACAAGTTGCGGTCCCTTGTTCGCGGAAGTGGAAATGCCTGAACAGAAATAGTACATACGAGGGTTAAGTTTGAAAAGTTGGAAAATCAAATTTGAGCTCGGGATAGGGCGTTTTTGAGAGGGTTTTGAAGAGGATATTATTGGGTAACGTTTCTTTGATCCCTTCTAGTTATATTTCATGATTTTGTAGTTGAATACATCATTAAAATTTGAATTAAAGATCAAAAATTGGATAATTTGGGTAAAACTTCATTGGCTAAACTATTGAGTTTTGAGTGGGCATTCGACCTCCGATTTGAGACAATTTTATATGGTTAGACTCATGAGAGTACGAGGGTTCTGAAAATGTAAAAGTTATTTGATTCCTAGATGTTGACCCGAGCGACGTTTTGGTCTTTTTACCTATTTTTGCGCCCTAGCTTTAAATTTCAAAGTGGAACCAGTTGTTTGCAATGTTATTTATAATGTGTGATTGAATTTAATAGATTTAGGTCATTTGGAGTCGGATACTCGTGGCAAAGACGTGATTTCTAGTTGATTTTGCAGCCGATTCGAGGTAAGTGGCTTGTCTAACCTTGTGTGGGGGACCTTTCCCCTTTGGACATGATCTTTGAATATTGAATGTCTCATACATGAGGTGACGAGCGCGTACTTGAGCTATTTGTTGTAAACCCGTTTCTACTTAAAGTATTTAAATTAAGATTTCTTGTTTACTTGTTCATTTTAGACTGTAAGTTTAAACCTGTGCTAACTTAGAAAAGCATGTTTAGCTGACTTACTTGCTTAATTGTTTAACTGTACTATTTGTATTCTGTGAAGCATGTTAGGCTAGAATTTACTATTACTTGTACTGATTTTCATTTATTCTGAGATTATGAGTTGTTGTTGTTGTGTGTTTAATTTGGGACTACGGGACGGCTTCCCGGGAGATCCCCTGTACTTGATATATTATTGATTGAGGGTGCGGGATACCAAGAGATCCCTTGCACGTGTATTTCTATATATCGGGATACCAAGAGATCCCTAGTGTATATGATGAGGATACCAAGAGATCCCTGGTGCATATGATGAGGATACCAAGAGATCCCCGGCTATTATTCCTTTGTTCAGAGCAGTATGTCTTGTATTGTTACCTTTGCTTTCTATTACTGTCCTTCCTTATTTATCTAGTTTGGATTCTTGCTCTAGATTTTATTGAAACTGTTTCCACTATCTTATTATTTATTATGTTTTATCTCAGTGGGGCCCTGACATTCCTCGTCACTACCCGATCGAGGTTAGGCTTGGCACTTACTGAGTACCGCTGTGGTGCACTCATGCCCCTTGTGCGCATGTTTTTCATGTGCATATCAGATCCAGGTTCCTCCACCCATGCGTACTATCATCAAGACGGATAGATCTAGCGGAGACTTCAAGGTATACCTGCCGCGTCCGTAGACCAGGAGTCTTTACGCTATTCCAGCTTAGTAGTTAGCTCATCTTTTCTTTCAGTTGTTTAGACATTCTGGAGTTAGAGCAGTGTTTTATGTTTCTATTAGCTTGTGTTTTCCCGTAAGTTTCCGGGTTTTGGGATTGAGTTGTAGACTTCTGCTTCTCTTTGGAGTTGTATATGCCGAGCGGCCTTATATGTAGCTATTATTTTACATATGTTCAGTTTCAATTAATTATTTTCTCGAATTATTTTGGATTTCCGCATTGTTAGGCTTGCCTAGTTGTAGGAACTAGGTGCCCTCACGACATGTACATGGAGGAAGAACAGGGGTCATGCCAGCATCTTAGCTCAGTTTAAAACTTCTTCAAAAATGGCTTTTCAATAGTTAAGCAATTGAATACAAAACAACTAGAACAGATAAGTATTAAGAATCCGCCCCTCAGACACAGTTACACAACTAAACAGGTAAATAACAATAATTAAGCAGATAAGACATAAGGTTCGCCCCTCGGGCACAATGTCAACAAATCAGCCCCTCGAGCAATATCTCAGAATAGTACCAGCCCCTCGGGCAATCACAAAGAACAATATCAGCCCATCAAGGCTATAAATCACATCACAATGGGCACCCGTGCTCACTAGGGGTGTGCAGACTCCTGAAGAGGCCCCTTTCGGCCCAAGTGCAATATCAAGTCATCTCGTGGAATCATAAAAAAGTCCTCGGCCTCATATCAATATCAAGCCACCTCGTGGCGTACAAATCTCAGACCCTTGGCTTCATAATCAAAATTAGTGTATCAACGCTGTGGCGTGTAGCTCGACCCAAAATATATCCTCACAATACAGGCCCTCGGCCTTACTCAGTCAAAAATTACATAAGCCTCTCGGGCAATAGTAAAACAATATTTCTCAGGCCAAAACATCATTTAAATATCATTTGAGTATTAAAACAGAGTAAACATGGCTGGGTTTTGAAAAACAGTAGAGAATAACATGACTGAGTTCAAGTATAAGGTTAAAACACTGAGAAAACATCGACAAAAATCCTCGAAAGGTTCAAAGAGTTGACACAAAGCCCAAATATGGGGCTGATGATAACAAATAGATTTTAGTTAAATACATGGTAAAATCATCAATCGGGAAGGACCAAGTCACAGTAACCAATAGTGCACGATCCTACGCTCGTCATCAAGCTGGTGCCTCACCTCAATATAGCACTACGATGTGCAATTCGGAGTTTCAAACCATTAGAACATCATTTACAATTATTACTCACCTCAATCCGATCCGAACTCTAGCTCGCGATGCCTTTTCTCATACGAATCGACCTCCGGATGCTCCAAATCTAACCACAATTAGTACAGAATCATTAAAATATGCTAAGGGAATGAATCCCACTAAAAAATATCCAATTTACAATAAAATCCCAAAATTTGCTCAAACTCGACCCCGGGCCCACGTCTCGGAATCAGTAAATTTATATTTCAGAATCCTCATACCTTCACGAGTCTAATCATACCAAAATTATTCAATTCCGATACCATTTGGTCATTCAAATCATCATTTTATATTTTGGAAGATTTCATAAATTTTCTTCCCAAATCACGAACTAAATGATGAATTCAATTATATATTCATGTACTCTAGCCAAATCTGAGTTAGAATCACTTACCCTAATGAATTTCTTGAAAATCCTTTGAAAATCGCCAAAATCCAAGCTCTCTAGGTCAAAATATCAAATAAAATCCAAAACCTCATGCAAATGACATGAAATTTTTCACACACGTCCCACATGACAGAACGGAACTACTGCAACTTTTCGAATTTTATTCCGGCCTCTATATCAAAATCTCACCTATCAACCGGAAAACGCAGAAATCTCAATTTCGCCAATTCAAGCCTAAACCTTCCCAAACTTCCAAAATGCCTTCTGATCACGATCCTAAGTCCCAAATCACCTAACGGAGCTAACCAAATCATAAAAATTCCAATCCGAGATCATATACAAGCAAGACAAATCTTAGTCAAACCTTTCAAATTTCAAGCTTCAAACTAAGAACCGTTCTTCCACATTCATTCTGATCACCCTGAAAACCAAGAATAATGATTAATATAAGTCATAATACACCACACGGAACAAGTCATATCTGAGAACTGACGAGCAAGGTGAAAAAGATCAAAGCGACCAGTCGGGTCATTACACTATATTTTTCTATATGTTTGTTAATATTATTAGTACTTTCTATTACTAATGTGAGTAAAAATAAGAAAAGAAAAATTTACAAAGCCAAAAAGACTAAATAAATAAATATTTAGGTTCTCTAATTTTTTTAATGTTTTTTTTTGTTTTTTTTTTGTGTATATATAAATATATATATTATATAAAAAAAATATTATGCAAAATAATTGCTATTGAATAGTAGTAATATGTTGCTTTACGCATTAAG
>MU753480.1:15987-47602 GCA_026770625.1 Nicotiana glauca | reverse complement strand
ATATATATATATATATATATATATATATATATATATATATATATATATATATATATATATATATATATATATATATGTGTGTGTGTGTGTGTGTGTGTGATTTTGGACAAGAAAGATAACATGTTATGGACTAGTTTTGAAAAAAAAGGGAAAAATATGCATTAAATAAGTTTTACTAGCGTAATTTTCCCAAAGCAACAAAACCATCAGACCCTATATCCAAGACCTACATCCAGTTTCAACTTTTTACCCTATTCCTCTGTGATGACCCGACCCGTCGTCTCATGTGTTTCCGTCCCGTTTTCCCCGTTTATTGCTTTTTCATGATTTATTATATGTGTTGGGTGAGTTTGAGTTGACTCGGATTGGATTTAGTAGGAAATGGGGCAATTAGTCTCTTTAAGGAAAGGTTGGTTTGGAAAAGTCAACCGAAAGTTGACTTGTGAGTTAGAGGGTTCGGATGTAATTTTCGACGATTCGGTTAGCTTTGGGGGATGATTTGAGGCTTAGGAGCGCAATCGGAAATAATTTTGGAGGTTCGGTGTAGAATTAGACTTGAATTGGTGAAGTTAGCATTTTGGCGATATCCGGTCGATAGGTGAGATTTTGATACGAGGGTTGGAATAGAATTCCGAAAGTTGCAGTACCTTCGTTAGCTGATTTCTGATGTGTATGCAAAATTTCAGTTGAATCGAATGTGTTTAGGTCGGGTTTTTGATCGAATGTGAGTTTCGGAAGAATTTGATAAACTTAGGCTTTGATTTGGTGAAATTTAGTGATTTTGATGTTAACAAAAGTGTTTTGAGGATTCGAGCAAGTTCGAATAAGGTAATAGAACATGTCTGTGCTTTTGGTTGGGGTCCCAGGGGCCTCGAGGTGGATTCGGGTGGTTAAACAGAGAGTTTGGAGTTTGTTACATGTTTAAGAATTTCTGGTTCTGTAATTTCCGCATCTGCGGAAAAGGGACCGTAGAGGCGGTTCTGCAGATGTGGCGGGAGGTCACAGAAGCAGTCCTTGAGGGCTTGGCAATTTCCGCAGAAGCGAAAGGGAGTTCGCAAAAGCGGACATCGCAGAAGCGGTTTTCGACCGCAGAAGCGGTCCTGGGGATTTTAAGTTAGACCGCCGAAGCGGTTATTTTGATGCAGAAGCGGGAGCCGCAGGTGCGGTATCCCACCCGCAGAAGCGGAAACCTGTTTGGGTTTAAGTGAACAGTGTTTTCATGATTTTGAAAGAGAATAAACATTTTGGACTTCGGACTAAGGAGATTTTGGGCGATTTTTGAAGAGAGTTTCGAGGGCTATCATCAGGTATGGATTCTTGGACTTAGATTATGATATTATTGTGTATAAACATGGATTAACACTGAAAACCCAAGGAATTAAAGGTTACGAATGGAGGTTAGGGATTGAAACTTAAGAGAGCTTAAGCTAGGGATTTGAGGGGTTAAATGGACTTCGGGGCTCGGGTTTTACCAATTTTGTGAATTTCTATATTTTTTTCGAGTCTTTTCGATTAGGTTATATTCCCTTAGCCTATTGTAATGTATTCGTTGTGGTTTTGGTTAGATGCGACGCGCGTGGAGGCCAGTTTGAGGGGCAAAGGCGTCGCGGGCTAGAGATTTCACCGGTTCGAGGTGAGTAATACTTGTAAATGATATCCTGAGGGTTTGAAACCCCGGATTTGCACATCATAGTGCTGTATTGAGGTTACTTGCATGCCGGATATGAGCGTGGGGTAGAGCACCATTGGGGGACTATGACTTGGTCCATCCCGGTTGTAGATTTTTACCACGTATTTGACTCAAATTATTTATTATCATCATAATTTGGGCTGATTGCCATATTTGGGGCTAAGTGCCAACTATGTGAATCCTACGGGGATTGATATCACTGTTTTTGCATTACTTGCATATTATTTGATCTCGGTCCAAGGTTTTAATACTATTTTGCAAACTCAGCCATTTTTCTAATACTTGAAAACTTAAACAATATTTTATTGACGTTTCGAGCTAAGAACTATCATGTTAACATTGCCCAAGTGGGTTATGTGCATTTCTTGACTGAGCATGGATCGGGTTGCGCGCCGCAGCAGTGTTATAGTGATTTCTGAATATATGGATGGCTCGAGTTGCACGTCGCATCGATGATATATTGATATTGAGGCCGAGAGCCTGTTTGATGCCACGATATAGCTGATATTGCGCTTGGGCTGTAGGAGCCCCTCCAGAGTCTGTACAGAACCCCAGTGAGTGGCATCGACGTTAAATGGATCGGACAGCATGCCGCAGTGGGTACCGGAGTGTACCGTCATATGCATTGCATTACATTCATACATTTGTTCACTATTCGTTGTTTGTGTTAATTCTTGAGATAATTATTTGCTGTTTTAATATTGTCTGATCACTCTTAAAGTGGATAAATTTTAGATAGTGGTGACAGGAACACTGTATGATGTAAACGGGTTAGGTTAAAACGGCTGACCAGGAACACAAATATCTTTTGAGGGGCGAGTTTTTATGAACTCATTTTTGCATACTTGTTGTGCCCGAGGGGTTGACTTTTGTACTGACGTGCACTACCTGTTCCGCATTCATTTGCTTTACTATTGGAAGAAGATATTTTCAAAAGAGGTTTTGAACTGAGTCAATATATTTGCTAAAGGATTTTCACGTCTTCCTTGTTTTCTTAAAGGGTTACCCTGTACTATATAGCATGTTGATTTGCTTTACGTGGTTTATTGCTGCTCAGCTATTATTTACCCTTATTAGTCACTGAGTTGGAGTACTCACTTTACTCTCTGCACCTTGTGTGCAGATGCAGGTAATTGTTTACCCGGTAGCGGGTTTTGAGCCGATTGGAGATCTTGTTATTGTAGTTGTGCCAGGTGACCGTCAGCGTTCGCGGCACCGTATTTCTTCCGTTGTTATTAAATCCCAACCTGTATATTACTGATCTTGTAATAGTGTTAGGATTCTTTAGATGCTCGTGACTTGTGACACCCAGATTTCGGGTTGAGTTGGTGATGGTTCCCTATTATATCATTTTCTTTAGCACTTATGATAATGTTATCTATTGTTTGTCTTATTCATGCTAAGTAATTGATAAAAGAAGTATTGTTAGTCTGTTGGCTGGCCTTGTCTTCACAAGAGGTGCCATCACGATCGGGTTCGGGAATTGGGTCGTGACAAGTTGGTATCAGAGCCTAGGTTACTAGGTCTCACGACTCATGAGCAGGTTTAGTAGAATCTCGCGGATCGGTACGGAGACGTCTGTATTTATCCTTGAGAGGCTGCAGAACCTTTAGGAAAACTTCACATTCCTGAATTCTTATCGTGCGCCCTTAATTCAGCTTGAAAAGAAAACTCTTGAAATTCCTTCTGCGCAATTGTATACGCACGTGAGCGCTCAGTATCAGATGTGCCTCGATGGCTTGTGATTCCCCGAACGGGGGGCGAGATGTGATTTCTATGAGTTGATGTTGGGCCAGTCTGGAGGACTTGAGGCCGAAACTTTGCCTATGGCTTGGGCACTGAGGTGCTGACTTGGTGAGCAAGTGTTCTGCACTTATATGTTTGGTATTGTCCCTATTAGCCGAAATGGCGGTTGGATATCCATGTGATGAGTATGTTAGTATGGCGAGACGTGTTTATATGATTTGGTAGTGACGAAGAAGTCTGCAGAATAGTAGATGGACTTTTAAGTGATTCAATTCCTATTGTGGCTTGATGCACGTGAAGATTATTTTCATATCTCCTAGTTGACAAGTGAAGTGCATTACATGTGGCGGTATGAGTTCCGACTCAGGAAGGCTAAATTGACTGTGTAACATACATGATGGTGGAAGGTATGCCGAAGTAATAAAATGAGGCAGAGTAGGTGGGTTATTTCATGCGGGTTATTCTTAAGTGGTGTGATCCTTATGCGTATGCTAGAAGGTTTCATGTGTAATTGAAGGGTACGTGTTGAAATTGAGAATCTGGGGTCACTTAAGAGAGTGGACTCAATTGATGTAGAGATGAGTGCGAGAAGTATAAAGGATTACAGTACGAGATGATCTATGTTTTCGCGAACTGATAGATGATTTGAGTTTAATCTCACTATGATATTGTGGCATCATTAGAGTAAAAGTGGTATGAGATGTGAGTGTGTCCTGATATATGGCTTCAAGTCAAGTTGGGGAGGTTACTGTTGATTAGCTGATTGTACGGTCATGTGCTATGTTGGTTCTGTTTTGAGATATGCTGGCGGATCAGTTCTGGTTGCAGAAATTGATCCGAGGATGGCACGAGTGAAGCAAAATTTTGACAAAGGTTATATGATACTTCGTAGATGTGTTGAAATAATAGGATGTCTGGAGCTGTTGTGGATAAAGAATTCTCAGTGTATTGAGAAGGAAGATGTTTTTTGGTATTTGAATGAGATCATATCCTGCGGTGTTAGAGTGCTAATAAGGCATGAGTGGTTCTGTTCGCTAAGTCAGGTGAATTGCAAATTGAATATGAAGTAAATGACTCTCGGGAATGGCCTTATTGTGTTCAAGGTTCTACAGGTAACAATCCGGTGCCTTAAGGTCGTGTATGTGGTTAGAGGATGTGTTTCATTGGAAAAGGTCAAGGCTTGAGGTATTTTTATGATGATTATGGGATTCTATGTATTGGTATCTAGAAGGTAATGACAACGGATTCAGATTCGCAGTAAGTTCTTCGAGCAGAGCATGCGGGAATGTGGCATTTCTGGGAACATTTAAGAGGGTATTCAGTGGCCTATGGGTCTTAGACAGTGTAGTCTTATGTTCGAGTCTCGTGTGGCAAACCTGGGGTGAGGCATTGTGGTGCTACAGCAAGAGGGAATATCAAGTTGACGATGAATCAGAAAGGAAATTAAATAGAAGGAATAGATAGACCGAATCAGTATGGTAAGGATATGATTAATTCTTTGTATGTGTTCGAGGTAATGAGCCCTTACAGGTATTGCACGGCAAAGCTTTTGAGTTCGGACAGCTTGCTTAGCTTGGTTTGGATAGGAGGATTCAGTCCTGATAGTTTAGCTTGTACAAATGGAATTGGCAGAGATGTTCTTGCTGGGTTTTACCGTGGTTTGGAGATGAATATATTTTCTATGGGTATGTGAAGCATGGAATGTGTAACGATTCTTCTTCTAGATGGGGTTGACGGAGGGTCTTGGCTAAATGAGTTGCAGTTCAGTTCTAAAAAAGAAGTTCATAAAATTCTTAGGCAACGGGTAGCCTCAAGTAATCAAGGAAATGGTACTGCTGAATGGGAGTGATTTGACGAGAGTATATGTCTCGGAAAAAGAGTAATGTGATTATACTAATGACACTGCACTAGTATTGCGGTGCTTTCTAGCTAGATCGACTGCTGATACTTGAGTGTGTTTGATGGCACAGCGGAGTTTTAGAATATCTTTCGTGGAATGCCTGGGTAATGGAGGTGTAAAATGTATTCATATTGTGGAGTCTGGGATCAGGTATAGTGATTCGTGTGCTATATGGAGTAGGAGACTGAGAGTTCTCAGGTACAGACTATGTAGTGGTTGTGGATCGTGTGTATTGGTACCGTTAGCGGCTATTGGGATTTGGAAGCTCGAGTGGGTCTTTCTTTGCTTGGTATATTGGATTTTGGATATGACATTGGGGTGTAGAGTGGTTGTCCCAGTGTTGAGGTTCCTCATATTGGTTCAGTTCCAGTGTTAAGGGCCTTTTCAGATGCGTGTTCCAGTGTGAGTTGTTTCCTGCGTTGCGAGACGTTATGATTTGCGGGCTATGGACACATATGGTGCGGTCCTATCGGGATTCATAGTGGAAGTTGAGGGGGAAACCTCAGTTGTGCTTGAGTTTTGTAGCTTATAACGCTATATGTAGATATTGTTATGCATTAGTGTGCTTACGATCGATACTCGATATTTTGTTGTAACGAGAAAATTTGGCTCGATGTGCATCTCCTTTTGCGAGATATATGTGCGGATCGGGTGGCACGCTGCCATGGGTATGTTATCTGTGTCGGGTTGCACGCCGCAACAGTGTGATGTTGAGAATAGTTTTCCAAATGCTATTTTGTATGCCTTACTTCCTTGTTTCTAAGGAAAGTCTGTATTAGGTGTTGCTCGGCAAATGGCGCATCGATTGTGTCCTTTCAGGATCGTATGGTGTATATTACTTGCTTCACCATGGGTATAATGATTTGTTTGGGTTCCAGATATCAATCGTGCGTGGTTGTCAATTTCGAGTATAGTGACTTGAGGTGCTTCATGTGTAATAGTATTTGGATAAGATTGCGCATTGTAGCGAGGCTACGTGGAGATTAGACCCTTCGGGGTAGATTCAGGTATTCTATTTCTATGATGTGGGACAGGATCCCAGCCTTGTGTTGCGATGGTACTGAGGAGTTTGAGTTACAGCTCTTTTGTTTGAGTCATTTGTCATAATCTGAGTATGTTCAGACCGCCCTTCATTGGTGCGTGGATTATGCAAGTTGTGGCTTAGGCCTGTGATGAAGTGTCATATCACCAGAGTGGTGTGCTGGATTCAAGGTGATCGTGGGAGTCATTAATGAATATGAACAGATTTGATTACAGCTTGTTAGAAGAATAATATCGAGGTTCGGTTCGGAAATCTGATGTGGTATTAGTCAAAAGGGAAGTGGTGTCATGAGTGATTGATCTGAGAAATGGTTACGGTTTGCTGTGTGTTTCATCATCATTGGTAGGATATGAAAGTGTTGGAATGAGACTTTAGCTAATAAGAGGTTTCTATCGGTATATGGTTGTTGTGGACAGCTGCCGTGAATGGGAGTTATCGCTGCATGTGTTTGAGCTATGTGGTATATCATAGAAATGCATCGGAGGTTGCAGTTATGCGTTATTACAGCTGGTTCGGACTTATCCTGAGTATAGATGTGAGGTTCTGGTATTGCGTACAATTTTAGAAAGTGCGATATGGCTCTACGGGTCATGGTCTAGGTGGGTTGGGAGATTTCAGCTACGTTGTGTTATCGGACCTATGCAAGATAGGGTGACATGGGATCACCCCGGGTATATGCTTCGTAAGATTATTCATCTATTGGCTGGCTTCTAGGACAACTTTGGGTACGCTCGAGGACGAGCGTTGGTTTAAGTTGGGGAAGATATGACGACCCGACCCGTCGTCTCATGTGTTTCCGTCCCATTTTCCCCGTTTATTGCTTCTTCATGATTTATTATATGTGTTGGGTGAGTTTGAGTTGACTCGGATTGGATTTGGTAGGAAATGGGGTAATTAGTCTCTTTAAGGAAAGGTTGGTTTGGAAAAGTCAACCGGAAGTTGACTTGTGAGTTAGAGGTCTCGGATGTGATTTCCGACGATTCGGTTAGCTTCGGGGCATGATTTGAGGCTTAGGATCGCAATCGGAAGTAATTTTGGAGGTTCGGTGTAGAATTAGGCTTGAATTGGTGAAGTTAGCATTTTGGCGATATCCGGTCGATAGGTGAGATTTTGATCCGAGGGTCGAAATGGAATTCCGAGAGTTGCAGTAGCTTCGTTAGGTGATTTGTGATGTGTGTGCAAAATTTTAGTTGAATCGGAGGTGTTTAGGTCAGGTTTTCGATCGAATGTGAGTTTCGGAAGAATTTGATAAACTTAGGCTTTAATGTGGTGAAATTCGATGATTTTGATGTTAACGAAAGTGTTTTGAGGATTCGAACAAGTTCGAATAAGGTAATAGAACATGTCTGTGCTTTTGGTTGGGGTCTCGGGGGCCTCGGGGTTGATTCGGGTGGTTAAACAGAGAGTTTGGAGTTTGTTGCATGTTTAAGAATTTCTGGTTCTGTCATTTCCGTATCTGCGGAAAAGGGACCGCAGAGGCGGTTCCGTAGATGCGGCGGGGAGGTCGCAGAAGCGGTCCTTGAGGGCTTGGCAATTTCCGTAGAAGCGGAAGGCAGTCCGCAAAAGCGGACATCGCAGGAGCGGTTTTGGACTGCAGAAGCGGTCCTGGGGATTTTAAATTAGACCGCAGAAGCGGTTATTTTGACGCAGAAGCGGGAGCCGCAGGTGCGGTATCCCAACTGCAGAAGCGGAAACCTGGTTGGGTTTAAGTGAACAGTGTTTTCACGATTTTGAAAGAGAAGAAACATTTTGGACATCGGACTAAGAAGATTTTGGGGAGATTTTTGAATAGGGTTTCGAGGGTTATCATCAGGTATGGATTCTTGGACTTAGATTATGATATTATTGTGTATAAAAAAGGATTAACACTGAAAATCCAAGGAATTAAACGTTTAAAATGGAGGTTAGGGCTTGAAACTTAAGAGAGCTTAAATTAGGGATTTGAGGGGTCAAGTGGACTCCGATTCTGGTGAATTTGATATGTATAGACTCGTGGCGAGATAAAGATCGTATTGATGTAAAATTTTTTGGATTTCGAGAAGGGGTTCGGGGCTCGAGTTTTGCTAATTTTTTTATTTTCGATAATTCTTTCGAGTCTTTTGGATTGGGTTATATTCCCTTAGCCTATTGTAATGTATTCGTTGTGGTTTTGGTTAGATACGACGCGCGTGGAGGCCTGTTTGAGGGGCAAAGGCGTCGCGGGCTAGAGATTTTACCGGTTCGAGGTGAGTAATATTTGTAAATAATATCCTGAGGATTTGAAACCCCAGATTTGTACATCATAGTGTTGTATTGAGGTGACTTACACGCCGGATATGAGCGTGGGATAGAGCACTATTGGGGGACTGTGACTTGGTCCGTCCCGGTTGTTGATTTTTACTGCGTATTTGACTCAAATTATTTGTTATTATCATAATTTAGGCTGATTGTCATGTTTGGGGCTTCGTGCCAACTATGTGAATCATAGGGGATTGATATCACTGTTTTTGCATTACTTGCATATTATTTGATCTTGGTCCAAGGTTTTAATACTTTTTTGCAAACTCAGCCATTTTTCTAAGATTTGAAAACTTAAACAATATTTTATTGACGTTTCGAGCTAAGAACTATCATGTTAACATTGCCCAAGTGGCTTATGTGCATTTCTTGACTGAGCATGGATCGGGCTGTGCGCCGCAGCAGTGTTATAGTGATTTCTGAATATATGGATGGCTCGGGCCGCCGCAGCGATAATATCTTGATATTGAGGCCGAGAGCCTGTTTGATGCCACGATATGGCTGAAATTGCGCTTGAGCTGTAGGAGCCCCTCCAGAGTCTGTACATACCCCCAGTAAGCGTCGTCGACGTTAAATGGATCGGACTTCACGCCGCATTGGGTACTGGAGTGTACCGTCACATGCATTGCATTACATTAATACATTTGTTCACTATTCATTGTTTATGTTATTTCTTGAGATAATTATTTGTTGTTCTGATATTGTCTGATCACTCTTAAAGAGGATAAATTTTAGATAGTGGTGACAGTAACACTGTATGATGTAAACGGGTAAGGTAACAACGGCTGACTAGGAACAAGAATATCGCCTGAGGGGAGAGTTTTTATGAACTTATTTTTGCATACTTGTTGTACCCAAGGGGCTGACTTTTGTGCTGACTTGCACTACTTGTTCCGCATTCATTTGCTTAACTGTTGGAAAAAGATATTTTCAAAAGAGGTTTTGAACTGAGTCAAGATATTTTCTAAAGGATTTTCGCGTCTTCCTTGTTTTCTTAAAGGGTTACCCTGTACTATATAGCATGTTGATTTGCTTTACGTGGTTTATTGCTGCTCAGCTATTATTTACCCTTGTTAGTCACTGAGTTGGAGTACTCACTTTACTCCCTGCACCTTGTGTGCAGATGCAGGTAATTGTTCACCCGGTAGCGGTTTTTGAGCCGATTGGAGATCTTGCTATCGTAGCTGTGCCAGGTGACCGTCAGCATTCGCGGCACCGTATTTCTTCTGTTGTTATTAAATCCCAACCTGTATATTACTGATCTTGTAATAGTATTAGGATTCTTTAGATGCTCGTGACTTGTGACACCCCGATTTCGGGCTGATTGGGGATGGTTCCCTGTTATATCATTTTCTTCCGTACTTATGATAATGTTATCTATTGTTTGACTCATTCATGCTAAGTAATTGCTAAATGAAGTATTGTTAGTCTGTTGACTGACCTTTTATTCACGAGAGGCTCCATCACGATCGGGTTCAAAAATTGGGTCGTGACATCCTCTCACCTACCACCACCACAAAGCCACTGTCCACCACCCTTTTGCACAAAAATTCTTCAGCCATGGCAACCAACCAGTAGTCATTTTCTTTTCCCTTTTTCTATTTTCTTTGCCATAGATTTCCTTCTAATCTTCTATTTCTCCTTCTCAAGCCCTCAAGAAAGAAAATGGCCTCCTGAAAGAGAACCCTTTCAGGATGTAGTTTTTCCAAGGTTTCTAAGAAACAACACCTTGATCCGACACTTGAGATATTCTCTGGAATGAGTCGAACTATAGTGAAAGAATGTGGAATTATTTCTTGCCAACTGATTGAGAAAAGGCATGTGAAATTTTGAAGAACATCAGACTTCTCTGGTGGGAATCTTTTGTAAAAACTCCAGAACCTTGACAAAGAGATGAGAACTTCAACAGTGCAAAGTAAAGTTATTAATTTCAACTCTGAGGTTTTGAATGAATTATATTCTTTGAGTGATGTTGATGATGAAGAAATTAGAGTTAAGATGAAAGCTAAAAATTTCAACTTTATGAAAGAAGCTGTGAAATCTATTTGTCCCTATGGAGTAAAAAATAATACAGGGACAATGGGAAAACCTAAGAATATTGCTTGTTCATGTATATTAGAAATGGCACGCAATTGAGGTAAGATTGTAAGTTTACGGCTGATCCCTTATGTTAATGTATTTAATTATGATACGAAATGGGTCATGCTCATATATGCTATTCAACGGCATTTTCCCATAAGTGTAGGAAGAATAATAGGTGATGGGATGATAAAATGTCGTTTCAAGGAATGTAAATGCTTGTATTTTCCGTCGATAATCACTCGCTTAGCGAGGCAATTTGAAGTACCCATTGACAATTTGGTAGAGACAGAAAATACTTATTTTGTTGAATACAATATTTTGAATAGCTTGTTACCACCCCATGGTCCGGACTTGATTGTAGATGAATATCATACTTTATAAATTCCAATGTTAATTGAGGCAGATAAGGCAGAAAATTTGGGTACCTCCTCTTCTCCCACTTCAATAGATCTTCTCGTGTATCTCCAACAAATTTTACAAGAACAAGCAGAAATGAGAAAAAATTGGGATATCTTTGCAAATACACAAGCAGTGATGGGAGCAAAAATGGAACGTGTTATGATAGAGTTGGTAGATACTAAAAATGATCAGAATTTTACAAGACAGACTTTACAAAACCATGTTTCTTACACGTCCCCGACTATGTGCTCAATGGAGAACTTTTTGTACAATTTTTCTAATGCTATCAAGTGCTTTAACAGTTCAAATTTTCAGCCACATTCTTTTACAGGTCCGGGCAGCAGTAATTTTCCTGATACAGGTACCAGTTGGTGTCAAATTCCACAACTCTCAATCTCAATGTCGTTGCCACCACTTGATCCCCAGTCATTTAGCAATGGAGCATTTTTCTTAGATGTGGCAAAAATCGGAGGAATTGCTACTTTTAGCATTCCTATCCTTTTCTTCAATGAATGACCATCTCATGCTACTCCACACATGGAGAAAAATAATTTTGATATGGATCTTGATTTCTTTCATCATGATGGAACATGTAGTAGTGTATATTAGTGTTGAGGGTGTTCGTTTGGTACAATGAACGATCTCAGTGACGGGGAGTTGGTAAGTATTCTGCTCTTTCTTTACATGGTTCCAAAGATGTGGCAGAAGTTTTTTTATAAAGGTTACTATATTTTGTGGAAGGAAAAAAGAAAATTTTTGGTTGCTTTGGAGGCTTCCAACTGGAAGTTTTTTTGGTTGTCTTGGTTATGTACTTTTGTTGTAGTGACAAGCTATGGTGATCTTGGTTCGCAATCTAACAGGAAATAATTTTTGTTGTAAATATTAATGAAGGGTAGAACTAATGTTTTTGTGCTTTTGTGTCACGACCCAATTTAGGACCGTGACCGGCGCTTAGGAGCAAGTGCTCCCAAGTAAGCCTCATCGGAAATTTTACAGAAAATCGGGCAGAGTTACCCCTATTTTTGGATCATTTCAAAAATTTCCTGTCTCAAATCAGCAACCAACAACCTAATAACAATTCAACTGGCAATTGACAACTTACCAGTTAGCCAAAATAAATCTCCACCATTACTAATCAACACACTAACAAACATAAATACTAATATGCCTCCAACTTTCATAATGAAGGACGATTCTCGACATAAGACTATACTAACAAAAGAATACTCATGACACTAAACTATTGACTATGGAGCGACTCTAAGAATTCAAAGAAAAGACCATAACAATTGATAAAACTCTCCGCCCACGCGAACAAGTGCGAGGCTCACCAAGAATTCTCAACCTGTGCGCTCTAATTAACAAAATCCTCGCCTGTGTCAATTGTTGTCTCTGTAAAAAAAATAAAATTTAGCGGGGAATGAGTCGCTAGCTCAGTGAGTAATAACACTTAACCACAACCGTTTTATTTGGGAACAAGTCAGAAAACATGGTTGCATAATAATCACAAAATAAAATGTCCTTTTTAAAATGGTAATAATACTCAGTCTCATCATGTGTTTCCTATAACAAAATCAATTTAACAATTCAGTAATAAAATCGGTAAATACTGTGTCATAGCAAGTCTTTATATTTTGAGAGATTTCAGAAAAGGATCATGTAATCTGTATCACTGTGTGGACCCCTTCATAAAAGGAGTCAAATATAATTGTAGGTCCCTACTCGAGGGAAAACTGTAACTGTATGCTAGTTCTACCTTTCCACTAGCGAGGGCTATAACTGTAATCGGTAATCGGTAATCTGTAAATACAAGGTGCACCAGGTCTAACGAACCCGCCGTTAGCTACGGGATCCTTCAAAGTCTCCTCTCATTTATACTCTTTCTTGTAAATAGTAAATACTCGTACAAAAGCATTTTCAAAATAATAAAGGCATATCATTCCTTATCAAATCTTGTAATTTTATTTCAGTAACAGTAATCATGTCTCAAGTAACGGTAAAACATATCTAGAAACAGTGAGAATACTTCAAATAACTGTAACATCTCAAGTAAACTATTCGGTATTATATCAAGTAAAGGACTTGTCCCACATGTAATTTCAAAGCATCGGTAATATATTTATTTTCAAAAATTATATAAAAACCATGCAGGTTATGAAAACACAAATTATGATAAGATTACTACTCACAGTACTCGTGCCGAAATGCCAAATGCTTCACCTCGAGCAATTCGTACAAATTCCTCCAATCAATCGAAAGTAAGATTTCATGTGTTGGTTTCAAAATAACGAAATCCTTTTAAAACCTAAAACCCTTCTCCAAAAATTATTTGCCGCGAGAGAATGATTATACTGTATGTTGATACCAAGCTGCTATCTATACATGTAAAAAGAAAAACCTAGGCATTTGATTCCTATTCAAACTGGGTCTCTTCGGTTTTCCATAGCAGACATGGAAGTCATATGTTTCTTCCATAATTACCATCCTAATCCTAATTTAGGTAGAACACTAGAGTCGGCGTACTTCTCCTTTCCACTTTCCTTTGTTCTAATTCTCTTATATTTTCCCTTTTCTGTTTTTTTTTCGTTTTGTGTTCTTCGACAGATTGGGGCTTTGGCCCTATTTGAATCCTTATTCCCTTTATTTTGTTTTTTTATATGTTAGTTTCTTATTATTATTATAAATATTATTATTATTTAGCAAATTACCAATACACCCTTATTAAAATATAGGGTATTAGATCCTTCCCTCCTTATAAAATCCGGTCCCCGAATTTAACTCAAGTTCGTACCTGTAGACTAAAACAAATGCGGATACTTGACTCGCATAACCTCTTCTATTTCCCATGTAGCTTCTTCAACAGTATGATTTCTCCATAAGACTTTAACAAACATAATTTCTTTTGACCGTAGCTTTCTTACTTGTCTATCAACAATTTCCGTGGGCTCCTCCTCGTAGGACAACTTCTTATCGAGTGGTATAGTTGGTGCTTCAAGCACCTAAGATGAGTCTGATATACATTTTCTTAGCATTGAGACATGAAATACTGGGTGAATAAAGGACAACTCGGGAGGAAGTGCCAAACGATAAGCCACCGCTCCTACTCGGTCTAGTATCTCATACGGTCCTATAAACCTGGGGCTCAACTTGCCTCTTTTCCCAAACCGCATCACACCTTTCATAGGGGAGACTCGTAGGAACACTTTGTCCCCAATTGTTAACACTAAATCTCTTCTTCTCTTATCAGCATAAGACTTTTGTCTACTTTGAGTTGCAAGCAATCTTGGTCTGATCAACTGGACCTTGTCCATAGCTTCTTGTACTAGGTCGAGTCCCAATAATTTAGTCTCACCAACTTCAAACCATCCGATAGGAGAACGACATCTTCTACCATACAATGCTTCGTACGGTGCCATTTGAATACTGGACTGGAAGCTATTGTTGTAAGCAAATTCAGCTAAAGGTAGATAAGCATCCCAACTACCTCCAAACTCAAGAATGCAAGCTCTTAACATATCCTCCAAGATCTGTATAGTACGTTCAGACTGCCCGTCTGTCTATGGATGAAATGCAGTACTAAGATATACTCGTGTACCCAATGCTTCTTGAAAATATTTCCAAAAACGTGAGGTAAATTGTGATCCTCTATCAGAGATGATGGATATTGGAACTCCGTGAAGTCGGACAATTTCGTTCATAAATATCTGTGCATACCTGACTCCACCATATGTAGTCTTTACTGGCAAAAAGTGTATTGATTTCGTCAGTCGAACTACAATCACCCATACCGAGTCGTAACCTCTAAGGGTTCGTGGTAGCCCGGTGACAAAATCCATAGTAATTCGTTCCCATTTCCACTCTGGAATCTCAGTTTGTTGTAGTAGTCCTGCGGGTCGCTGATGCTCAGCCTTGACCTACTGACAAGTCAAACAACTAGAAACGAAGTTAGCAACATCTTTCTTCAGACCTTCCCACCAATAAAATTGTTTCAGGTCATGGTACATTTTTGTGGATCCAGGATGTATAGTGTATTTAGTGTTGTGAGCTTCTTTAAGAATAGCATGTCTTAACCCATCTACGTCTGCTACACATAGCCTGTCACCCATTCGAAGAACACCATCACTTTCAACAATCATATCCTTGCTTTTACCAGCTAAGGCCTCATCTTTGTATTTGCATAATCGTTCATCCTCATATTGGGTGGTCTTAATGCGCTCAACTAATGAAGACTTAGCCTGAGCACAAGCCAACAATGCCTCTAAATTTCCGACACTAAATCTGATACCTGTATCTTCTAGTCTCTGAATATCTCTAGCCAAAAGTCTCTTTGCAGGGGCTATATGTGCCAAACTCCCCATAGATTTTCTACTCAATGCATCAGCCACCACATTGGCTTTTCCAGGATGATACAAAATAGAACAATCATAGTCTTTGAGTAGTTCCATCCAACGATGCTGCCGAAGATTTAGATCTCTCTGCTGAAAGATATACTTCAAACTTTTATGGTCCGTATAAATCTCACAAGTTTTGCCGTAAAGATAATGTCTCCAAATTTTTAGAGCAAATACCACTGCAGCCATCTCCAAATCATATGTAGGATAGTTTTGCTCGTGCTTTTTCAATTGTCTCGAAGCATAAGCTATAACACGACCATTTTGCATGAGAACACATCCTAATCACACCCTCGAGGCGTCATAGAATACTGTAAATCCTCCAGAACCTGATGGTCAGGCTAATATGGGTGCAATTGTCAAACATGTTTTGAGTTTTTGAAAGCTCTGCTCACATTCCTCCGTCCACTGAAACATTACATTTTTTTGTGTTAGCTTGGTCAACGGCGCTGCTATTCTGGAGAAATCCTGCACAAAACGCCTGTAATAGCCTGCTAAGCCTAAAAAGCTGCGAATCTCTATAGGAGAAGTAGGTCTGGGCCATTTTTGCACAACTTCAGTCTTCTTAGGATCTACCATAATTCCCTCTTTGGATACAACATGCCCCAAAAATGCTACCGAGTCTAACCAGAATTCACACTTCGAGAACTTAGCATAAAGTTGATGCTCTCGTAATGTCTGCAACACATTCCTGAGATGATCCTCGTGTTCTCCTCGGCTACGAGAATATATCAGGATATCATCAATAAATACTATTACAAATCTATCTAGAAACGGCTTGAACACCCTATTCATTAAATCTATGAATGCAGCTGGAGCATTAGTCAATCCGAAAGGCATCACGAGAAACTCATAGTGCCCGTATCGAGTTCTGAAAGCAGTCTTAGAAATATCTTCATCTTTGATTCTAAGTTAATGATAACCAGAACGGAGGTCAATCTTTGAAAAGTGGGCAGCTCCTTGTAACTGATCAAACATGTCATCTATATGGGGCAAAGGATATTTATTGCGTATAGTTATCTTGTTCAACTACCTGTAGTCAATGCACATTCTCAGGGATCCGTCTTTCTTCTTTACGAAGAGTACTGGTGCACCCCATGGTGATACACTAGGTCTAATAAAACCCTTATCTAACAAATCTTGTAACTGTTGCTTTAGCTCCCTCAACTCTGCTGGTGCCATTCGATATGGGAGTATCGATATGGACTGTGTGTCAGGTAGCAAATCAATACCAAAGTCTATTTCTCGTACTGGAGGTAATCTTGGTAAATCCTCAGGAAATACATCAGAAAATTCTCTCACTACGGGTACATTTTCTACACTAACTATTTCCTTTCTTGTGTCATTTACAATAGCTAAGAGACCCAAGCAATGTTTCTTCAGAAGTCGTTGAGCTTTTATAAAAGATACAATTTTGCAAGTCTCTGGAACCTAACTCCCTCTTAGAATAAAACTGGGTTCATTTGGTATCTCAAACCTTACTATCTTTGCATGACAATCGACTATAGCATAGAAAGAAGATAACCAATCCATTCCCATCAGCATGTGAAAGTCAATCATATCAAGTACAATAAGTTCAGCTAGAGTATCCCTACCCTCAACCCGAATCTGACAAGCACGATACACGTATTCAGCTAATAGAGACTCTCCGACAGGAGTAGAAACTAGAAAAGGATAATTCAATAGCTCGGGCTGTCTACTAAATCTCAAAGCAAAGTACGAGGACACATAGGAGTGAGTAGATCCCGGATCAATCAACGCAAGTGCATCAAATGAATAGATAGAAAGAATACCTGTAACCACTGCATTCGAGGCCTGAGCATCCTGTCTAGTAAATGCAAAAACTCTCGCCTGACCTCTACCAGCATTGGCTTGTCCTTGATTCACAGGAGCACGGTCTCCAGCACCTCGACCTCTATTTTCTGTACCTGTATCACCTGAAGTATTGCGAGTAGTCTGAGTCGGTGCAACTGACAATAGAAGCCTGGTTAAAATTTCTCGGAGGCTGAGGGCAATCCCTCAAGTGATGTCCCAACTGGCCACACCGAAAACACTCTCCAGTTAAAATACGACATTGGCCCAAATGTGATCTACCACAGGTCTTGAAGACTGGAGTAGTGGCATATATCTGCCCAGAATTACGATGTCCAGAAGATGATGGTCCCCTATTACCTTGTTTGTAATGTGGTCTGTATGTGGACTGTGAAGACATGTGTGTCCCTGTCTAAGAACCCTGTTGTTGCTGTCCCTGATTTCCTACTCTTCTATTTTCACAAAAATCGCCACTGAAAGCCCCTCTTATCTTGGCCTTCTTATGTAATTCACTAGCTGCACGCTCCTCACGTCCCTTATTTTCAATCTTTCTAGCAAGGTCGACTACATCAGAGTAGGGTTAATTCTTCATCTGTGGGGCTACTGCAGTGTATAGACGACCAACCAATCCATCAATAAACCTCTGAATTCGAGCTTCTTCGGTAGGCACTAAGTGAGGAGCATATATAGCCAGCTTGCAAAACTTAGTGTTATATGTTGACACATCCATATCTGGAGTCTGAACCAATCTCTCAAAATCTCTAGCATGTTGTTGCATCAGACTGTCTGGAAGAAAATGATTCTTGAACAAATTAGTGAACTCGTCCCATATCAGTGGTGGTGCTCCTGTCGGCCTTCCTAGCAATACAGTCTCATACCATGTGTTGGCAATATCCTCTAGTTTGTATGATGCGAGCTCCACAACTCTCTCACTAGAACATCCAAGAGCACGTAATGCCTTAAGTGTCCCATCCAAAAAACTTTGAGGATCTGCTGAACTATCGAAACCTGTGAATTTTGGCGATTTCAATTTCAGGAACACGTGTAGGGATACTTCCTTATTCCCGAAAGTCTGAGTCTGTGCAGGTGCTTATGTCTGTAAAGTAGCCTGAGGAGCTGAACTTCCTCTCTGAGTAGGCACCAATGCCTCTAACACATTCAATAACCTTGCCACTGCATCTGCAGGTAAGGCAACAGTAGGAACAGCAGTTGGCACTAGTGGTGGAGCATTCTGTACTCCCTGCTCTTGCACTGGATCTGGCATAACAGCTTGGGTTTGACCCATGTTCCCAACTTGAGGTTGAGTAGCAGTCTGTCTTCTAGTTTGATGAACCCCAACTTGGCCTCTACCCCGGGTAGTACCACGTCCAGCACCATGTCCAGCAGATGAGGGTGTGCGTGTCCTTACCATCTACGAAAGAATTATTCCAAAGTCAATCTCAAGTTATCTCAACGCACGATAACAGAATGAAAGAAGGGAAAACATTCCTAAATGTTCAATAGCCTCGAGATCACAAGTATGGGCGCCTACATACCCATGAATAAGACTCTACTAAACATTGCTCCATGACTCGGGACTTAAAGCCTAAGCTTTGATACCAACTTTTTCACGACCCAATTTAGGATCGTGACCGGCGCTTAGGAGCAAGTGCTCCCAAGTAAGCCTCATCGAAAATTTTATACAAAATCGGGCAGAGTTTCCCTTATTTTTGGACCATTCCAAAAATTTCCTGTCTCAAATCAGCAACCAACAACCTAATAACAATTCAACTGGCAATTGACAACTTACCAGTTAGCCAAAATAAGTCTCCACCATTACTAATCAACATACTAACAAACAGAAATACTAATAAACCTCCAACTTTCATAATGAAGGACGATTCTCGACATAAGATTATACTAACAAAAGAATACTCATGATACTAAACTATTGACTAAGTGACTCTAAGAATTCAAAGAAAAGACCATAACAATTGATAAAAGTCTCCGCCCACGCGAACAAGTGCGAGGCTCACCAAGAATTCTGAACCTGTGCGCTCTAATTAATAAAATCCTCGCCTGCGTCAACTGTTGTCTCTGTAAAAAATATTTTGTGGGGAATGAGTCGCTAGCTCAGTGAGTAATAACACTTAACCACAACCGTTTTATTTGGGAACAAGTCAAAAAACATGCTTGCATAATAATCACAAAATAAAATGCCCTTTTTAAAACAGTAATAATACTCAGTCTCATCATGTGTTTCCTATAACAAAATCAATTTAACAATTCAGTAATAAACTCGGTAAATACTGTGTCATGGAAAGTCTTTATATTTTGGGAGATTTCAGAAAAGGATCATGTAATCTGTATCACTGTGTGGACCCCTTCATAAAAGGAGTCAAGTATAATTGTAGGTCCCTGCTCGAGGGAAAAATATAACTGTATGCTAGTTCTACCTTCCCACTAGCGAGGGCTATAACTGTAATCGATAATCGGTAATCTGTAAATACAAGGTGCACCAGGTCTAACGAACCCGCCGTTAGCTGCGGGATCCTTCAAAGTCTCCTCCCATTTATAGTCTTTCTTGTAAAAAGTAAATACTCATACAAAAGCATTTTCAAAATAATAAAGGGCATATCATTCCTTATCAAATCTTGTAATTTTATTTCAGTAACAGTAATCATGTCTCAAATAACGGTAAAACATATCTAGTAGCAGTGAGAATACTTCAAATAACTGTAGCATGTCAAATAAACTATTCAGTATCATATCAAGTAAAGGACTTGTCCCACATGCAATTTCAAAGCGTCGATAATATATTTATTTTTAAAAATTATATAAAAACCATGCAGGTTATGAAAATAGAAATTATTATAAGATTACTATTCACAGTACTCGTGCCGAAATACCAAATGCTTCACCTCGAGCAATTCGTACAAATTCCTCCAATCAATCGGAAGTAAGATTTCAAGTGTTGGCTTCAAAATAACGAAATTCTTTTAAAACCTAAAACCCTTCTCCAAAAATTATTTGCCGCGAGAGAATGACTATACTGTATGCTGATACCAAGCTGCTATCTATACATGTAAAAAGAAAAACCTAGGCATTTGATTCCTATTCAAATTGGGTCTCTTCGGTTTTCCATAGCAGACATGGAAGTCATATGTAGCTTCCATAATTACCATCCTAATCCTAATTTAGGTAGAACACTAGAGTCGGCGTACTTCTCATTTCCACTTTCCTTTGTTCTAATTCTCTTATATTTTCCCTTTTCTGTTTTTTTTTCGTTTTGTGTTCTTCGACAGAATGGGGCTTTGGCCCTATTTGAATCCTTATTCCCTTTATTTTATTTTATTTTATTTTGTTTTATATGTTAGTTTCTTATTATGATTATAAATATTATTATTATTTAAAAAATTACCAATACACCCTTAATAAAATATAGGGTATTACATTTTGAAAGAAGAACTTTTGCACTCTTGTAGGTAAGATTTGGTGATTGTAAATATATCTTAAATCTATGTAGCTTGTTTCTTTTAGATGCTTAACTTTCATGTTTTTTTTAGAAAAATCTTATCTTTGTCATGAAAGTGATGCATACCTAACACTCATATGCACGGGAGCGGCTCCGCTCCATTAGTGCTTGCTCCAGTATTTATCAATGTATATTTTGATTAATTACACGTGTTCATGTGAATCTTCGAAGAATGAGATTATTTTTGTTAATTCTCTATTATTATGCTTATATATTCTCTTTGATAGTAATAATTAAAGAAAAAGAAAAAAAAATTGTGAAAGTTGATACCACTAGCTACATTGTATCTATTAAATTGCTTATTTATTTCATAGTCAGGCGAATATGTTTAATTATGCAGAAAATAGAGAAATTATTACATATTTTTTTAGCGTGATTTTTGTATAGGGTAAAATTGGTTCATATTAAATGCTCGTATAACAGAGCGACACGTGGAACCAGAGACAGATAGAAAGTGAGATAGGTGAAAGCCAAGACCGGAGACAACAGTCTCGGCTGACATCGAGAAGCCCCCCAAGGGAATGTTGCTCATGAAAAGGATGAATACCTGTCACCCCATAGCATTCGATGAAGAATATTCTGCATAATAAATACATAGTCCGTTTGTAGAATATGGCATTCATAGGCTGTCGTTAGACATTCTTCAATGGCCCTCATAATTATCATTTAAGAGAAGCTTGATCCTACGACCTTAGCTTGTTCACTACATTACAAATCAACAAACACTGTAGGGACGACGAATTTTCTGAAAACTTAAGCTATATGCTGTTTAAAAGCTCAATAATATTTTATTTTCTTGCTTCTTAATATCGTTATTACTGCCTTCGCAAGCTCCACCGTCGGAACCAAGCTCTTCACTGTCTTATCGTGATTTCAACGCTAAGTTTTATATTCTTATTTAATTTATTTATCATTTTGGGATCAAATCGATTCTCTTGTCTATAAACCATGTATAAATTTAATTGTTGCGTTTTATGGGTATACAGTTTTATTTGTCAATGTTATCTTTATATAAGTTTATTTATTTATTATATTTGTACTATAAAGTACGAAGTATTAAGCGACTTTTTTGGTTATAACTTACTACTAACGAAAATATAAGCATAATAATAGAATTAACAAAAGTAATCTCATCCTTTGAAGATTCACATGGACACGTGTAATTAATCTAAACATACATTGATAACCACTGGAGCAACCACTAATGGAGCGGAGCCGCTCCCCATATGCACTTTGAAAATTTTCTCTTAAAAGGATTCTTCTCTTTTGTAGCAGTAAAATTGATAATTATTTATAATTTAAAAAAAAGATTTTAGAAGATTTTGCACATGAATGACATCAATAAATTGCTGACAACACTTCTGGAAATGTTTCAAATCAATAAGAGCTTTAAAAACTTCTAACTTTTGCCACTATTTTTGCAAATGTAAATAGTCTACTGCAATGAAACTTTGAATTTTGGGAAATAATTGAGACATGAAGCTCATGATAGTCAAAAACTAGAACTTGCCGCTATTGTTTGTTAAGGCGGAATCCTAAAAAAATGCTAATTTTGGAAAATGAATTAGGCCATCTTTGGATCGTTTGTTCCTTTTTGTTAATCTCACAAAAAGAAAATATATCCCTAGTGTCCAAATTTTGAGCCTATATCTTTTCTGCTCATAAACCTTGATGACTCCGAAACCAAAAAGAAAAAAATTATTATATGACACCCACTTATTATTTTTCATGGCCTCATGTTTAAGATAAAAAGGATGACAAGTTGTATATATGTGTATGATCAAAAGGAATGTTGGACAATTAAGTTCCACAAAATATGCATTATCAACTCGTATCTTTTATATGTATAATGAAATACATATTTACCTCAGGAAAAAAAAAGAGAAGAAACAGAAAAAGAAAAAGAAAAAGAAGCGATATATATATATATATATATATATTTTTAAGTATATTAAGTTTAAAAAAAGAGAGGATTATAGGTATTCAAATCCTCATAATCATTGCTGATAAATAGAGTCATCCTTTGTACAGAAAAGAGAATCCAGGAAAGAAAACAAAAGTATAGTCACTTTTAAAATATCCCGTTATCCTACCAGCCCTCAACCTAACATTACAAGCCAATAAAAGTCCTAAAAGATTCTAGAATCAGCATTAATCTTATTAGTGGAGATTGACAAGAAAGGCAAACCTATGGTTTATTGAACTACATCTGTGAGCAATCAATGTTCTTGATCTTTTTTAGAAAATCAAGGATTTCTAACAATGACATATGCACAGTAAAAATAGAGGTATAAAATACTGTAAGTTCTTAAAAGTTCAAAAGGATTGACATATCAGGTGAAGTCTTTAATTTTTGAAAGGTTATGAATGTGTAGTTTAAAAAAATGAAGAAAAAAATGTGTTTTTTACTTTATAAACGAGCAAAGATTTAAGTGTGAGAGAATTTGATAAGTGCATTTTGCTAGATTTTAAATATATGATTATTTTTGTAAAATCATAAAAATGATCAAATCCTTTATGTATATTAACTAAACAATGAAGGAAAGAGTGCAAAGGTATTGGTCCAAGGTCAAGGAAGATTTCAAGAAAGAAATACATCAGAGTAAAAAACAATTAGCAAAACGTGTCAAGAAAAGAAAATGAAAGATATTCTGCAATAAAATTACAACCAAGAAAATAAAAAAATCCTTCCAATTGGAAGCCTCCAAAGCAACCAAAAGTTTTCTTTTTTCCTTCCACAAAATATAGTAACCTTTATAAAAAACTTCAGCCACATCTTTGGAACCATGTAAAGAAAGAGCAAAATACTTACCAACTCCCCATCACTTAGATCGTTCATTGTAAAAAATGAACACCCTCAACCCTAATATCCACTAATACTTGTTCCATCATGATGAAAGAAATTAAGATCCATATAAAAATTATTTTTCTCCATGTGTGGAGTAGCATTAGATGGTCCTTCAGTGAAGAAATGTGTCACGACCCATTTTCCCTAACAGGTCATGATGGCGCCCGACACCGTTGTCAGGCCAGCCAACTGCGACATTTGTGATTTAAGTTCTCATTTTACCTTTGCCAAAGACCAAATATGCTAGATTTTTCAAAGTTAAAGCCGAGACCAGTAAGGATTTATAATGTGGCAAAATAAATATGCAATCCCAAAATAAATGTCCACTACAGTCTGTACCATGACGTGGTGTCACAAGTACGGTCATCTAGTAGAATATACAAAACATCTCTATCCTACTAACTGAGATAAAGAAAGACAGCAAAAATACAAAAGAAGACTCCATCCGGCTACTGAGCGGTGTAGGAAGGGAAGCATCTCACCGTAGAAGTCTCTGTCGCAGCTCATTGGCGCGCGCCCGATCGGTAACCTGATGAATCACCTCAGAACCTGTACATTTAAGTACAGAAGCATAGCATGAGTACTTAAACAGTATGTACCCACTGAGTATTCCGCCTAATCTCGAAGAGGTAGAGACGAGAGGTCGACTTGATAACCACTAGGTCAAGATAATATCATCATAACGATGTACAATTTAGAGCATAAATAGTTCATTTATACGACAGTTATCATGGAACTCATAATCATGCTCTTAATCACATTTTTTCTTTAATCAGTTTCCCTCTTTTGCAATAATTAGCAATAAATCATGAAAGGTCTAAGCTCGAGCATATATATATATATATCATGCGCAACAATGCCGAGGTCAACGGACCGCTCCAATAGAATATAAATTGTGCAATGCGAGGGTCGAGCGGCCCGTACCATAGATGCATCTATTTCACCGAGCCGATCGGTCCAATCCATAAATATCAGTTAAAACATCAAGAATGCACACAAAAGCATCGTTCATATACAAGGAAATCCTTACAAGGTTCAACAATATTTGTATGATTACTTTTCATTCTTTTCTAGTCTCTAACATATCATAAAAGATCATTTTGATAATTCAAATAATGGATATCTCACATTAGGCATGATGTGGGTCCTAAACTACCCAAACATTTAATATCATAGTAGCTACGCACGGATTCTCGTCACCTAGTACGTACGTAGCCCCCGCATTTAATAGCAATTTATCATTTATTAGTCCTAAAGGGACAATTCCCTCTCACGAGGTTAGAAAGGAGACTCAACTCGCTCCGAAGCGCACTTCCAACTATCAAGAACAAGACTGAAGCCTCAAAGCGAAGCTGAAAGCGCACGAACTTGTGATGTTATGTTGAAATCCCCTCTTTGGAATCGCCACAATCGCCCAAATGTGTAATGAGAAATGAAGGAAATGGGATTGGGTTCGTATTAAATGAGCCCTTCTGCCCCAGCCATTTTCGCTTCTGCGGGAGGTTTTCTGCTTCTGCGGCCTTTGATAGTTGGGGCTGAACCGCTTTTGCGGTCTGGGGGCCGCATAGGCGGAACTGCTTCTGCGGTCCCTAGGCCGGTTCTGCGGTTTGCCTTAACCTGCCCGTGCTTCGCATCTGCGATCATATGACCGCTCCTGCGGTCCTGCTTCTGCGGTTAAAGAGCCGCAGAAGCGGTTATGACAGAAGCAGCAGATTTGGTTTTTTCCTAAGTTTTCAACTTCACTCGAACCTCGACTATTTAACGTTCGGGGCTCCCGAGCCCCGCCCGAACATACCGACAAGTCTGAAATCACGTGGTGGACCTACTCGAACTCTTGAAACACTCAAAACAATGCTAATTCAAGGAGTCGAACCCCAAAACCAATTGAATCAACTTAATGAACTTCAAGTTCTTAATTTCTTTTTAATAGGTCAAAACGCCCTTAAACTACTCGGATTGACACCAAATTTTACGGGTAGGTCTGAACTGATATTTCGGACTTGTAGCAAGTTTCGGAATCGAAATCTGAACCTGATACCTAGGTTTTTAATAAATAATTAGATTCTTTAATTCTTTAAAACTTCAATTTAACAATTTTACATAAAAATTCCGTACTCGGGCTAGGGACCTCAGAATTCGATTCCGAGAATATCCCAGGTCCCATATTTTTTCACGGACCTTCCGGGACAGTCAAATCATGAATTCGGGTCCGTTTTCCAAGAAAGTTGACCGAAGTCAAACTTGGCCTTTTTTAGAAAAACATAAAGAAGCAAATGGACATATTCTTGCTCAAAACTCTTCTAACTTCCGAACCACCCGTCCCCGCAAGTCATAAATTAGTTAAAGCAAGTGTGGGAAGTTTTATTTAAGGGAAAAGGGTTCTAAAACGCAAAATGACCAGTCGGGTCGTTACATTCTCCACCTCTTAAACAAATGTTCATCCTCGAATGGACATAAAAAGAAGTACCTGGACTGTTGAATAAGTGGGGATATCGGCTCTGCATGTCCTCCTCGGACTCCCAGGTCGCCTCCTCAACAGGTTGGCCCCTCCACTGGCCTCTTACCGCAGAAATCCTCTTAGACCTCAACTGGCGGTCCTGTCTATCCACAATGGCAACTGGCTCCTCCTCGTAGCCCAAGCTCTCATCTAATTGAATGGTACTGGAGTCCAACACATATGAATAGCCGGCATGATACTTCTGAAGCATCGATACATGGAAAACTGGATGAAGTCCTGATAAACTGGGAGGTAAAGCAAGCTCATAAGAGACCTCTCCAACTCGCCTCAACACCTCAAAGGATACAATGAACCTTGGGCTTAGCTTTCCCTTCTTTCCAAACCTCATAATGCCCTTCATTGGCGAGACTTTCAAAATAACATTCTCACCGATCTTGAATGATACATCACGCGCCTTCTGATCTGCGTAACTCTTCTTCCTGGACTGAGCTGCACAGAGTCTTTCCTGAATCAACTTTACCTTATCCAAGGCATCCTGTACCAAATCTGTGCCAAGTAACTTAGCCTCACCAGGCTCAAACCACCCGATAGGAGAACGACAATGCCTACTATACAATGCCTCATACAGGGCCATCTCTATGCTGGACTGATATCTATTATTGTATGCAAACTCCGCCAAGGGAAAAATATGATCCCACTGCCCTCCAAAGTCAATCACACATGCTCTCAGCATATCTTCTAAAATCTGAACTGTCTGCTCCGAATGCCCGTCGGTCTGAGGATGGAATGCCGTGCTAAGCTCTACGCGGGTCCCCGACTCATTATGAATAGCTCTCCATTAATGGGAAGTGAACTGAGGGCCTCTGTCTGATGTGATGGAAACCGGCACACCGTGCAACCTGACTATCTCCCAAATGTAAATCTGAGCATATCTGTCCACCGTATAAGTAGTCGGCACTGGAATGAAATGGGCACACTTGGTCACCCTGTCCAAAATAACCCATACTGAATCAACCTTCCGCAAATTCTGCGGCAACCCAACCACAAAATCCATAGTGATGCGCTCCCACTTCCATCCCGGAATGGGCATCCGCTGAAGTAGGTCACCTGGCCTCTGGTGCTCATAATTGACCTGCTGGCAATTCAAACATTTAGCTACATACTCAACAATGTCCTTCTTCATACTCCGCCACCAGTATGTTATCTCAAGTAATGATACATCTTTATGGCACCCGGATGAATGGATTACCTCGAACTGTAAGCCTCCTCTAGAATCCTTTCCTTGAAGCCATCAACATTAGGAACACATACATGGCCCTGAAGCCGTAACACACCATCCTCGCCAATAGAAATCTCCTTGGCACCTCCCTGAAGTACCGTCTCTCTGAGGACCTCCAAATGCGGATCATTGAACTGTCGGGCCTTAATCTGCCCTAATAACGAAAACTGAGCAACCACACATGGTAGAACTCAGCCGGGCTCCGAAATGTCCAATCTCACAAGTCTGTTAGCTAAGGACTGAATGTCCAAGGCTAATGGTATCATCACAGCAGGAATGAATGGCAAGCTACCCATACTCTCTGTCTTCCTGCTCAAGGCGTCCGCGACCACATTTTTCTTACCCGGATGATAAAGAATGGTAATGTCATAATCATTTAGTAACTCAAGACAAAACTCACACTTGGAGAACTTAGTATACAGCTTCTGCTCTCGCAAGGTCTAAAGCACTACTCTCAAATGATGCTCGTGCTCCCCCAAGCTACGCGAGTATATCAAGATGTCATCAATGAAGACGATAACAAATGAATCAATATAAGGCCTGAACACCCTGTTTATCAAATCCATAAATGTCGCTGGGGCATTAGTCAAGCCAAACGACATCACCAGGAACTCGTAGTGGCTATATCTACTCCTGAATGCAGTCTTCGGAACATCTGCATCCCGAATCTTCAGCTGATGATACCCTGATCTCAAGTCAATCTTAGAGAACACCCTGGCACCCTGTAGCTGGTCAAACAAATCGTCAATAGGGGGCAATGGATACTTGTTATTGATGGTGACTTTGTTCAACTGGCAGTAATCAAGGCACATCCGCATAGTCCCATCCTACTTTTTCACGAATAACACTGGTGCACCCCAAGGCGATACACTGGGCCTAACAAGCCCCTTTGCTAGCAACTCTCCAACTGCTCCTTCAGCTCCTTTGGAGCCATACGGTATGGTGGGATAGATATAGGCTGAGTGCCTGGATCCAAGTCAATACAGAAATCAATATCGCGATCCGGAGGCATGCCCGAAAGATCAGAAGGGAAAACATCGGTGAACTCTCGGACCACTGGCACTGAATCAATCGTCGGAGACTCTGCGATGGTGTCTCAAACATAAGCTAAATAAGCTAAACACCCTTTCTCAACCATGCGCTGAGTCTTCAAGAAAGATATAACCCTGCTAGGCGTATCCGCTATGGAACCCTTCCACTCTAATCTCGGCAATCCTGGCATAGCTAGCAAAATAGTCTTGGCATGACAATCAAGGATGGAACGATATGGGGATAACCAATCCATGCTTAAAATGACCTCAAAATCAAGCATATCAAGCAACAGAAGGTCTGCTCTAGTCTTATAGCCAAAGCAATCACGCAAGACCAGTAGACCCAATCCACAACCACACAATCACCCACAGGAGTGGACACATGAACAGTGACACCCAAGAACTCAGAAGAAGTAACCAGAAAACGAGCAAACAGAGAGGACACATATGAATAAGTAGATCCTAGATCAAATAATACCGAAGCACCCCTACTGCTTACTAAAATAATACATGTGATAATGGCATTTGAGGCCAATGCATCTGGCATGGCCGGAAGAGCATAGAATCTGGCTGGAGCACCGGCTGTTTGGTTTCCGCCCGACTGAGAAGCATCTGGCTGACCTCTCCCTATCTGGCCTCCACCTCTGGGACGGCCTCTACCAGTCTGTCCTCCACCTCTAGGTTGCTGGGTCGGTAGTGCTAGAACCATGGGCTATCGTCCCTGCTGTATAGCCTTGCCCCAAAGCCTGGGGCAGTACCTCCTCACGTGACCTAGGTCTCCGCACTCAAAACAACATGGTGCGCTGACCTGCTGCCCATGTGGCTGACTCTGAAAAACAGAAGATCCACTAGAAGAAGCCTGAATGGCCGGCGGGCGGTATGAACTCTCCGGCATAGCACTAAGATAAGATCCAGAGGAGTCTGGAGGACCTGAAAACCCACTGGAAGAACCTTGAACGGCTGGTGGGCGATAAGAACTCTCTGGCATGGAGATGAAATAAGAGCGCGCTGGAGCACCCCGAGCAGGTGGTGGTGCTGAAACCGGGGGCCTACACGGCTGACCCCTCCCGGAGTGACCTCTACCCCTAGCTGAGGCGCCTCTAAACTCTTCGGATAATTTGGCCCTCTTCTCCTGCTGCATCTGCTCAAAATGCCTCTGACGGTAACCCTCAGTCCTACGAGCAATCTTAAATGTAAGATAATAACCCGGGCCCATCTCCACCTCTCGAGCCATACTATTCCGAATAGTGGGATGTAATCCCGCAACAAATCGCCGTACCCTCTCTGCCTCTGTGGGAAGTATCATAAGTGCATGGCGAGACAAATCAGAGAATCTCGCCTCATAATCGGTCACTAACATCTGACCCTGCTGTAAATACTCAAACTGATGATGCAGCCCTTCCCTCTCAGAGGGTGGAATGTACCGATCGAGAAATAACTGGGTGAAGTGACCCCAAGTGAGGGGAGGAGAACCTGCTAGCCTACTAAGAGCATAGGACTGCCACCACCTACGGGCCCTGCCCTCCAACTGAAAAGTGGTGAAGTCAACTCCATGTGACTCAAGTATCCTCAAGTTGTGCAGTCTATCCTTGCACCTGTCAATGAAATCCTGGGCATCCTCATTATGCTCAGCCCCGAAGACTGGAGGGCGCAACCTGGCCCATCTGTCCAATAGCTTCTGCGGATCGCCGTCCATAGCTGGCCTGGTCTGGGGTGCCACAGCAGCAACTGGGTGAACCCCACCTGCGTGTAGTGCACCCGGAGTTTGATAAACTACGGCTGTATGAACTGGGGCCTGAGCAGTAGGGGTCTGTGCTCCCCCTTCTTCATGTGAAGTAGTTGGATCCGCTGGAAATAAACCAGCCTGAGTCATAGTATCCATGAACCGAAGCATGCGGCCCATGACCTGCTGAAATCCCGGTGCTGTCATGAAGTTTGCTGGGGTAGGCTCAGCTGCAGGTACCTCACCCTGCTCCTCAATAGTGGGATCCCCTACAGGGTCTACTGGTAGTATGACTGAATTGGCTCTGGGGCGCCCTCGTCCCCTACCACGGGCCAGTGCCCTCCCCCAACCTCGACCTCAGCCTCTAGCAATGGGGAGAGCAGCTCCTCCCGAGTTCGGAACGTCAGCGGTACGAGTTCTCACCATCTGTGAGAGAATAGAAATGGAAGTCTAGCACATCAACCACTGCACGATAGGAAGTGAATAAAGAGTAGTCTTTTCTAATAACCTATAGCCTCTCGAAGATAAATACAGACGTCTCCGTACCGATCTAAAAGACTCTATTAGGTTTGCCCGTAACTTGTGAGACCTACGTGAACCTAGTGCTTTGATACCATGTTTTCATGACCCATTTTCCCTAACAGGTCATGATGGCGCCCGACACCATTGTCAGGCCAGCCAACTGCGAAATTTGTGATTTAAGTTCTCATTTTACCTTTGCAAAAGAACAAATATGCTAGATTTTTCAAAGTTAAAGCTGAGACTAGTAAGGATTTATAATGTGGAAAAATAAATATGCAATCCCAAAATAAACATACACTACAGTGTGTGCCAAGACCTGGTGTCACAAGTGCGGGCATCTAGTAGAATATACAAAACATCTCTATCCTACTGTCTGAGATAAAGAATGACAGCAAAAATACAAAAGAAGACTCCATCCGGCTGCTGAGCGGCGTAGGAAGGGAAGCAGCTCACCGTAGAAGTCTCTGCCGCAGCTCACTGGCGCGCGCCCGATCGGTAACCAGATGAATCAGCCTCAGAACCTGTACATTTAAGTACAGAAGCGTAGCATGAGTACATAAACAGTATGTACCCAGTGAGTATCCCGCCTAATCTCGAAGAGGTAGAGACGAGAGGTCGACTTGATACCCACTAGGTCAAGATAATATCATCATAATGATGTACAATTTGGAGCATAAATAGTTCATTTATACGACAGTTATCATGGAAGTCATAATCATTCTCTTAATCACATTTTTTCTTTAATCATTTTTCCTCTTTTGCAATAATTAGCAATAAATCATGAAAGGTCAAAGCTCGAGCATACATATTTGTATATATATATATATATATATATATATATATATATATATATATATATATATATATATATATATATATATATATATATATATATATATAT
>MU753476.1:17474-93769 GCA_026770625.1 Nicotiana glauca | reverse complement strand
ATATTTGAACTATCATTTGAGTTGAGTATTATTGTTTTACTGATGCCCGAGGGGCTTATTGACTATTTTTGGACTGATTGAGGCCGAGGGCCATATGTGAGGGCATGAGGAGTGATGTGAGGCGGCTTTCAGGCCTCGAGTGATATGTGAGGAGGCTTTCAGGCCTCGAGCATTATGTGTGCATATGCATATACATGCATGGATCGGGCTGCACGCCGCAGCGGTGTGATATTGATATTACGCTTGGGCTGTAGGATCCCCTTCGGAGTCTGAACCCCTACAGTGAGCGCGGGTACCCAAATGTATCGGTCTGCGCGCCGCAGCGGTCATATGCATTGCATTGCACTCATGCATGTACTCCTGTTTGTACTACGTGACATGACATTTAGCACTCATATATCATCGGCATACATACTGTTATTTGCCTTGTTGACCAGATATCCTGGTATTATATGTTAAGGAGTGCTGTGCCCAAGGGGCCGATTTATGAGCCGATTTGCTCTATCTGATATAACATTCATATGCTAGGCTGCTGAAAAAGAAAAAGGGATATTTGAAAAGGAGATTTTGCAAAAGAGATTTTTAACTGTTCTTGAGATTTTCTAAAGGAGTTTTTCTCAAAGGCTTGTACCGTCTTTTTATAGCATTTTCGTGTGCCCATACGTGTTTTCTTATCGCTCAGTTATTATTCTCTTTTATTACCACTGAGTTGGAAGCACTCACTTTACTCCCTGCACCTTGCGTGCAGTTGCAGGTATTGTTCACCCGGTAGCGGGTTATTAGCAGGACAGAAGGCCTTATTGTGGTAGTTGAGCAGGGTGACCGCCAGCGTTCACGGCACCGCACTCTATCTTTGTATTTCTGGTTTTTATCTTGTATATATATACATTGTTGGCCCAATAGTAGTGTCCCTACTGATTAGATGCTCGAGACTTGTTACACCCAGGTCGGGTTGTATTGGGATGAGATTAATAGTTAAATGCCATTAAGTAGTATTTCTATTCATTTATATTAATAGCTGTTAAAAGAGGATTTGGGGTTGTTGGCTGGCCTTGTCTTCACGAGAGGCGCCATCACGACCGGCTATGGAATTTGGGTCGTGACAATAAGCCTGCTAGAACACACATTATTAGAGGCTAGGATCCCAAGGGATCAAGTTTGAATCATGGACAATAATTTTTAGTATTGCCATGCCTCAAACCATAGCATGAGCACATAGGGGTAGGGGTTTTGGATTTATTGTAGAACAAGCGGAAAGAAACTTCAGCATACTAGAGTAAGTGTTGAACTTTACAGAAGCAGTAAGCAGACATGGATATAAAGATAGTAAATAAACACATTGTTGTGATGCTGAAACCTTAAATTAGGACATACCAGTTCCGCAGAAGCAAATAGAGAGAAAGCAGGCAGCAAGACTTGTAAACATGCCACAGTACAAGTAATAAGAGAAAATACTTGGAGTATGAGTATATGTTCTGAAATACTATGAGTGTTAGGGTGTAGAAAACTAAGGGTCTTCGTATGTTTTGTCAATGAAAGAGTCAGATATTTATATTGTGAAAACAGACGGAAAGAAGGTAAGAAAATAATTAAGGAACTGGGTATCAATTAAAATCAATTAGTATAAGACTTCCTTTAATTAAGGAATTCATACGTAAACAGTAAAGATTATTCAAGGAAAGAAATCAAACAAGCATCTTGTGCTAAGTAGGCAATTAGGGGTAAATACATAGGAGTTTATTTAAGGGAAGAATTTTAAAATAAACGGTTAAATAAACAAGGTAAAAAAATCAATTAGTACATAGTAAATCAAGGATTCAGAGATTTGTAATTACTGGTACCTGAATAAGCCAAGTCAGAAAGGCTAAGGAGAGTTTTCAACTTAAACCAAGTAACAGGAAAATCAGCAAACAAGGAAAGAAATCAATCGGACCTACACAAAGGGAGTCTGAAATTAATCAAAATTTGAAAGCCATTTTAGAGGGAAGTTCAACACATATAAAGAGCACACAAGTATGCTAGACTGAATTTAGGGCAAAGGAAAACGTCATGCAATTGCAAAATCAGTAAGTAGTAGACTATGTTAGTCATATAGATCAGCAATGTAGAAGAGAGATAGTATCAAATGGCATACAAAGGGTCCAGTAGAAAGACCTTAGAAGAGCTTAGCAGGGAATCAGAACCATGTAAAGAAACAAAGGTCGAAACAAAGATTTTGAAGCCTAATCGAGTAGATTTCAGAAACTCGAAATAGGTTCAAAGAGGTTAGGGTTTTGAAATCAAACAAGTTCAGAGATGAAGAAAAAAAAATCACATAGCCAATGGTCTCAAAACTCGAATGAATCGCCAAATTTAGGGTTCTTACCATCAATCGAGTGTAGAGATGTGAGGACAAGTAATCAAGGAAAAAGATACCAACGAAACAAGTTCAGAGGTCTCAGAAAGGAACTGAGACCTTTAACATGCTCTTTCAATAGCAGAACTCATGAGAAACATAGTAAAAGAACAACATGCAAAACACAGTAGAAGAACTAGTAAGAACACAGTAGAGGAAATATATAAAGAAACACAGTAGAAGAACTAGTAAGAACACAGTAGAGGAAATATATAAAGAAACACAATAGAAGAACTAGTAAGAACATAGTAGAGGAAACATATAAAGAAACACAGTAGAAGAGACTGATAAGAAACATGGTAGAAGAAACATACAAAAGAAAAAGAAAATCAGAGAAACATCTAAATAACTCAAAAACCCTAAATTGAAAGAAATAAAGGTTTTGGAAGCATAGTTTTTTGTAAGAAATCTCGAGAAACGCTTAAAAGTTTAGAGAAAACACGGGTCTAGAACAGATCTAAAGAAATACCCAGATGGTGAGAAAGGCTTGGATAGTCGTTGACCTAAGTAGGAGGAGTCGAGGTCAGGCTCGAATAACCATGGCTTGCCGGAGCAAGGCCGAAGATGGCCGTAGAACTTGAATCAAACAAGGTCTGGGCCAAGCTTCTTCGTGGTCAGGCCTTGAAAGTTAGTAACCAAGCGTGTAGGAGCCATAGAAAGATGATAAGTGGTGAGACCACCATGGATTCAGGCAAGGAGGTGGGCGGAGAAGGCGAGTGAAACTCATCTGAGTAGAGGGGAAGGGGAGGGTTCTAGAGAGAACCAAAGATAGAGAGATAGAGATGAGAGTCGGTTGAGTGAGGAATGAGAGGGTTTGGGGGGGGGTCTTTTGGGCTTAATTAGGTAGGAAAAAATCTGGGCTGTTGATCAAAAATGATCAACGACCAAGATTTAATCAGATTGGGTCGGGTAGATTTAGGAATTGGGCTTGGGTCTTTGGTCTGGTGTAGTTAGGTGATTTGGGCTGGTTTAATTGTGTTGGGGTCTGTTTGATTTAAGATAAATTTGAAAGCCAAATTTGGCTATAAGTTAAATAGCCCCTTTTTCCCATTTAATTTATAGAAAATAGTAAATAAATTTCTGAAAACAAATTGAAAGCACTAAAATGATTTATAATATATAATTAACAATTTAAAAATATAAGATCCTGTTTACCGTGAAAATGGTAACAACAATTAAATTTATAAATGGGATTCTAAAAATACGTAATTTATTCCCGAGCTAGTTTGTAAGGGTGATGAATGCTAAACATGGAGTAAAATAGTAAAGATCAAGATAGCCAAAATAACAATCAAACCAGTAAGGGGACTTTCTCGAGCTTAGAACAAGCCAGTAGATACCTCGGGTCCTACCTCGGACCTGTCGAAGGTAATCTTATCGATGGTAGTCGGGAAGGGGATAACAGATAAGTATGTATATGCAAGGCTTTATACCATCAATCTTGAGCTAAATAATGAAGAACAAACAAAGAACAATAAAATGTTAGAGCGACCTCAGGGTCGAAGAACACATACAACTTAGAAGAAAGAGATAGAGAGAGATATTATTGCTTATTGGAGGAGTGGAGCAACATCCATCCTTTACAAGGAAGGGTGATCCCCTTTTTATAGGGGAGGGGACCCTGTAAAATGCATGTATATTAATCGTGAGAATACAAATATGGGACGGCTTGACGCGAGTCCTCTCAGTAGGCTCCAGATAGGATGAACCTGTCAGGTGTAACCATGCGCCTAGGAGACTTCTTCTTCTATTTTGACCTCGGACCCTGCCTCCTTCGATTCGGACTCCAACGATCCCTGAGACCGAGAACTTGACCAAGGCCTTCCACCCTCGGGGTCCCGAGCAAGGTTTCTAAAATATCTTAATAGTAGAAAATCAAGTCATCTGATTTTACCGCGTATAGATAGTCTCTGCGTTTCTTAGAGCGGAAGGCGAAGAGAAGTGATGAGAAATGATTTTGAATCCTTGCTTCCGTAGGCATCCCTGAGGATAGTTACGGGCTGTAAAGATGCGCCTCGAGCATTGCTACTGCGGACTTCAATACTGACGGCGGCGATTGGCTTTCTTTAATGTATCCGCGATGCCTTTATAAAAGCTCACTTCTTCCCATCCGAATTCCATTTAGAACCTTTTTGTGAATTTTTGCTTCTCCTTGTTCTCTTCCTAGGAGCACGAGCTCCCTTGCTTTCTCCCCTTTCTGGGATTTTTCAAGATGGCTAGCATTTCTACAATAGCTTCTCGTGATATGGCGGGCTCATCATCTTCGTTCTTCTCCCAAGGTGAAGCGACGTTCCCTCCCCGAGTCGAGGAGTATGTCCCGAGATCTTTCGCGATGACCTCGGACTTCAGGGTCGAAAGGCCTTCTTCTAAATCAGGGTGTCGCGAACCAGTAACTCGCTTTATCAGCTCCATAACGGATATCAGGAGAGTGAAAGTTGATTGTGGCTGGGGGATGCTGTGCTCGTGGAGATACCTACTCGGGATGAAGATATCACAGCTTATAGGGCTAGTTTTCTAAGCGTGTATACCTACCCATTTACTTTAGGATAGGCGGGACTGTCTTCGCCCCCGATAGATCTTGTGATCCTCGATTTCTGCCGGAGTTATCAGGTAACCCTGGGTCAGATCCATCCTTTGTTCTGGCGCGTGTGGTTTATATGATCAGGCATTATTCGGGTATGATAGAGGGGATGCCTTTCACTTTGAATCACGTGACCCGAATGTACAACCCTCACCTCCTTTGTGGAGGTTTAATTAGGCTTCATCGTCGAGCCTCGAGATATCTTTTTGCCTGTACTGAGGAGTTCAAGGATGAAGGGTGGTTGAGTTGATTTGTTTGAGTGAGGACGCCCGATCTGATCCTGTCGGAAGGAATGCCGTTTCCTAAGAAGTGGAATACTGCGTGTAAGTGGACGTGGAGCTTCTGCTTCTCTTTGATGGTTTCTTCCTGTGTTTCTAACTCTGTCGTTTCTTCTGTGGCCTTTTAGCCGAGGTGGTCTACCCTGGGGCGGTGTCGAATCTTCGGGATTGGGTTGGCTATTTATACTTGGCTTGCCCGTATATCAATCGCACATGGTGGTATCTATCCCGAGCCTGGTGGGAGGCGAAAGATCATGGTGAGTCTCGAGTTATTGTCGTACCTGCACATCCTATTGTAGTTTGCTACTAACGGCTCTTCCCTTTCTATACCTCTGACCCTTATGCTTATGCAGGTCTAGGAGGGGTTTTACTGATAAAGGAAGAGTTACACGTCGGAGGAGAAATTCGAATGCTTGACGAGGAGAAGAAAAGATAGAGGGATGCTCCGATCGACCTACCGGAGCTGAAAAGGGCAAAAGTTGAGGAACCCAAGGTCGACTTATCAATTCTGGCTTTAGTTGCAGCGGGAAATCCTCGTGCTGAAGGTGAGGGAGAAAATAGTCCTTCGGCACCCTCCGAAAGTCTTCTGGGATTGTCTATTCCTCAGGTCGAGGAAATGGAGGCCTGCAGGCAGGAATCTAATGCCGCTGCGGCCTGTTATCATAGTGATGGGACAATGGATGGAGTATCGAACACCGGTTTTGACCCGACGGGTGGCCGAAGTCTTTCGCGAGCTGGCACGTCTTCAGCAGGCACTTTGAAGAGTCTTTGATTAGGGATTCGTGATGATCGAGGGCCGGGCATTCAAACTGAACCTGTTGGTTCATTAGTTATCGCCGATTCCTCGACGGGTGGATCACCTCAACCTCCTGGAGCGTGAGGTAAACCTTGTAAGGATGCTCCCGAGGCGGGAGCATTGGTCGAAGGTAGAGATGCACCTGGGAGTCCGACGATCGTCCTCGAGGGTAGCTCCGGGGTCAACACACCCTCAATTTTTGGCGAGATGGACAGACTTTGCGCGTGGGTAAACTCCTTTATTGTTTTGTTGTTTTGGTCCATGATGATCTTTGATTCTTTAACTTTTTTAGTCTCTTTCAGGCCGAAATGCTTTACAGCCAAACTCTCGCTCAGTATCAGGACGAGGTGAGCCGCCGCGAGCATGAGAAAGTTAGCTTAATCGAATAGGTTATTCATTCTTCATCCCTGCTACTTTCTTGGGCCTCTGTGGGAGTCTATTGCTTTTACCTCTTTGGTCTCCAACTTGTGCAGTTTGAGAGGGAGACGCTTTTGCTAAAAAGGGAGCTCCGGGCCAGGGACGATGAGATCCTCGAGCTCAGCCACCGTGTGGATGAGGTGACTTCTGAGAGGGATAGCCTTGCAAGGAGGGGTTCCTTGGTTGAGCGCCAGCTTCTAGACGCGAAGGAGGATAATGTCAAGCACAAGGATCTCCGTTACGGGCTGGTGGCCACACTACTTCGGATCAGAGCTGAGGCTGAGGCGCTTGTATCTTTACATGGGGGAGAAGCTGCCTTTGAAGATATCTGCGTGAAAGAGGCCTTCGGAGTGGTAAGCCCGGCTTTACCTCGAGCTGTGAGTCATGTTTGGACTGACCCTCAAAGATTAACCTTGGAGGGTATATTGGAAGGCGGCTCAAGCGGTATTAGAAGTGGGGGCGGATCTCCAGAGAGAGAGGATGCCGTTGATAAGGGGCCGCCCGAGGATTTGTAGGCTTAGTTTATGTTGTTCTTTACATTATTTTTCTTGCCTGTATATGGAGTTTTCATTTTGGTGTATGTAGAAAGAGAACAATCTTGTGAATTTATTTCTTTTTATCAGCGAGAGCTTTGAATCTATAGTGTAGCTTTGCAGCCCATTCCAGGCTGTTTGATGTGATCCTTGCCGAGAGTTGCCGCGGGGGCTTTACGCCTTTGTGCTCTGGACTTTTTCTCATTTATTTTGGGATCCGGTTCCGGAGTCGTGCTGCGACTCGAGCTGTAATCGACTCTGAGCTTCCAGGTTCCCCCGATTGGTGATGGTGGTATTTGTGCTGTGCTTTCAGGTGTTTTGCAATTTTCTTGGAGCTAGTCTCCGAGTCCCCGACTCGGGCTTGATATATCCTGGAGCTCTACTTGTTTGAGTTGGAGACAACGATCTTTGTGTCGTGTCTCCGACCATGCTACAATCCTCAGGTCCAGTCTCCGAATCGTGTTGCGACTCGAGCTGTAATTGACCTTTGATCCTTCCCGAGGCTCCGATTGGCAATAGTGTTTTTCGTTTATTGCTCTTGGGCGTTTGGTGATTTTTTGGGTCCAGTCTCTGAGTCTTGTTGTGACTCGGGCTGTAATTGACCCTTGAATCTCATTTGAGCTTACGACCAATGGTGGTGCCTTTCTGCTGTTTGGTCATTGAGACCTTTCAGTGTGAGGTCCAGAGGCTTGCTTTAGATGGCGATAATGGCACTTACGCTGTTTAGTCGTAGGGACCTTTTGATATAAGGTCTAGAGGCTTGCTTAGCCGGCAATAATGACACTTACGTTGTTTGGTCGTAGGGACCTTTTGATATAAGGCCCGGGGGATCGCTTAGCCGGCGATAATGGCAATATGCTGTTTGGTCGTTGAGACCTTTTGATATGGGGCCCGAAGGATTTGCTTATTTTAACTATTGTGGATTCGGTCTCCAAATCAGGTTACGATTCGAGCTCACTTTAATCCTCAAGTTGTTAATTTTCAAACTGATGGTCGTAGAGACCTTTCGATGTGAGGCCCGGAGGCTTTGCTTAGCCGGCGACAATGGCACTTACACTGTTTGATGTGAGGCTCGGAGGTTTTTTGTTGGATTTGTTTTCTCTCATTAAGGTCTTATTTATTATTTTTCCTGAGCCGTCGTCGGTTCTAAAAGAACCTCGATTTCAAGTCGTAGTCGGCGATGTTTTGAGCACCTCGGAAGGTTCATAGCCCATAGGTCGAGTGGATCGATGCTTTTGCGATTTTAGAGCTGATGTGATCGGGACTCATTTTTAGCCTATTGAGGGAAGCCTGTGTTTAACCAGTTCTTTCCGAAGTAGATTCGGAGGATTTTTAGCAACAGTCGGGCGTCCCCGATTTGCATTTTTTGGGCTGTAGCAGCCGTTTTCACCGGAGTCGTGTGCATTTGGATGGGGCCATTTTTTATCTCGAGAAGCAGTTTTAGGAATCCACACCAAGAGTATGCCCTTTAAGGATTCTTACAAATACGACGTATAGCCTAAACTGTGAGATTTTTCATGCCTCTTAAGGTCTTACAATTTGCCATGCCTATTGAGGTCTTACAGTTTTCCATGCCTATTGAGGCCTTACAGTTTATAAATAATATATCTGATTTTGCCGAGGCTTCCCATTAGGGTCTTACAATTTCGGATTTTCCAGTGCGTGGCGATTGGCGATAGCCTTCGAGTCATCGAGTTTGCTTGAAGAGAGCTTCTTGTGAGCTCGGAGTTGTTTTTCGTGGGCTTGGTGAGCCTGGAGTTATTTTTTGGGGGCTTGTTGAGCCCGGAGTTGTTTTTACGGGGGCTTAGTGAACCCGGAGTTCCGATCCTGGGGTCGTACGAGTTGTCAAATTGCTTATTTTGAGTCTTGAGTGTATCAGACTCGTTTGATGGAGAAGTATTTGGCTATGAATATGTTGAGACCATCTTTCTTGAAACAAGAAACTACCTTTTATTGCTTTGGAGCAGATGTAGGCCGTGATGAGAATGCCAAAAAATATATTCGTTATTGCTCGGTGTAGATATAGGCGCAAGTACATATAGTTTTGTTTCCATGAGCTCGACCCTCATGGGCTCGGCTCCTTAAAAATGTTTGGCCTGGTATGTTGTCTTTGTCAGAAAAGCCCTTTCAGCGAAAATTTGTTCCGGGATGAGAGTCTGTTTTCGTGGAAGAGAGGGCGATGTTCGATCGTGGGCTCTCGAGGTTATTTCACGATCGGGGACCCTAACAGTAATATCATTTGAGCATCGACACATTCCAGTTGCTCGGGAGCTGCTCGCCTTCCATGGTGCCAAGCTTATATGAGCCTTTGCCTATGATTCCGAGGACGCGATATGGCGCTTCCAAATTTTGTCCAAGTTTCCCTTTGTTTGGATTCTGAGTGTTGAGAGTAACCTTCCTCAGGACCAAGTCCCCGATGCTGAAATATCTGAGGTTCGTTCTCCGGTTGTAATATCTTTTGATTTTCTACTTTTGGGTAGCCATCCGAACCAGCGAGGCCTCTCGCCTTTTGTCGAGTAGTTCGAGGGTTGCTGTCATGGCCTTGTGGTTTGTCTCCTCGCCGGTGTGTCGGAATCTAGCGCTTGGCTCTCCGACCTCTACAGGTATTAATGCTTCAGCATCGTACACTAGAAAGAAAGGCGTTTTACCCGTACTTGATTTTGAAGTCATCTGATATGCCCATAATATCTCGGGTAGAGTCTCTCGCCACTTTCCCTTGGAGCTCTCTAATTTCTTCTTCAGGTTTAGGATGATAGTTTTATTTGTGGATTCGTCCTGGCCGTTTGCGCATGGATGACACGGCATTGAAAGGATCCTTTTGATTTTGTTGTCCTTCAGGAACTGAGTTACCTTGCTCCCAATGAATTGTCTCCCGTTGTCACACGTTATTTCGGACGGGATCCCGAACCGGCATATGACGTGTTCCTCTATGAAGTTGATGACTTCCTTCTATCTTATTTTTTCGAAGGCCTGCACTTTAACCCATTTTGAAACGTAATCAGTCATAAACAGAATGAACCTAGCTTTACCTGGTGCCGTTGGCATAGGGCCAACGATATCCATTCCCCATTTCATGAATGGCTATGGTAATAGGATGGAATGTAATTGTTCCCCGGGTTGGTGGATCATGGGGGTGAATCTTTGACACTTGTCGCATCTCCGGACGAACTCCTTGGCATCCCTTTCCATGCTATCCCAATAGTAACCTGCTCGGATTACCTTTCTGACTAAGAAGTCTACCCCGTAGTGGTTTCCGCAGGTTCCCTCATGGATCTCTCGGAGCACGTTATCCGTGTCTCCCGGTCTAAGGCACACTGCTAGGGGGCCATCGAACGTTCTTCTGTATAGGGCTCTGCTTTCGTTGAGCGAGAACCGGGCCGCTCTGGTTCGTAGGGCTCTTGATTCTTTCGGATTGGCGGGCAGCTTCCCGTCCTTCAGATAGGTGATGTATTTATTCCTCCAATCCCATGTCAGGCTGGCGGAGTTGATTTCTGCGTGACCCTCCTCGACTGCGGACTTGATTAACTGGACCACAGCCCCGGGGAGTAGGTCTTCCTCCTCGGCGGATGATCCTAGGTTTGCTAGGGCGTCAGCCTCACTGTTCTATTCTCGGGGCACATGGACTAAGGTCCATTCCTTGAAGAGGCACAAGGTGACTTGGATTTTATCCAGATACCTCTGCATTCTGTCTTCCCGAGCTTCATAACTTCCTTTTACTTGACTTACTACAAGGACCGAATTGCATTTTGCCTCGATGGACTCGGTCCCTAGGCCCTTGGCCAGCTCAAGACCTGCAATTATTTCCTCATACTTGGCTTCATTGTTAGTTAGCTTCGCATTTTTATGGATTGTCAGATTACGCCGCCGATGGGCGGCTTCAGAACTATAGCGAGTCATGATCCTCTGACATTTGTGGCACCGTCTGTGAACAGGGTCCACACCCAAGAAGATGTGCCTGACTTCAGTAAAAGTTCCTTCTCTACCTCGGGGACGAGGGATGGCGAATAATTGGCCACGAAATCCGCTAGGATCTGGGATTTGATGGCTGTTCGAGGTTGATATTCGATATCATACCCTCCAAGCTCAATGGCCCATTTGGCCAGTCGGCCCGATAGCTCAGGTTTGTGTAGTATGCTCCAGAGGGAATAAGTTGATAGGATGCAGATGCGGTGGCATTGAAAGTAAGGCTTTAGCTTAAGTGAAGCTCTTATTAATGCGAGTGACAATTTTTCTAGATGGGGGTACCGGGTTTTGGCGTCCCCCAAGGTTTGACTTACATAATATGCAGGAGATTGCGTACCTTGATCTTCCCGGACTAATACACCGCTCACTGCTATTTCGGATATAGCCAGGTACAGATCCAACATTTCATCTTCTTTAGGTGTGTGTAGCAAGGGTGGGCTTGACAGGTACCGTTTTAGCTCTTCCAGGGCGTCCTGGCATTCTAGAGTCCATTCGAAGTTGCTCTTCATTTTGAGTAGGGTAAAGAAGTGATGGCTTTTGTCCGACGACCTTGATATGAATCTACCCAGGGTTGCAATCCGCCCAGTTAGATGTTGGACGGCTTTTACGTTATTTACTACTGTGATTTCTTCGATGGCCTTTATTTTGTCGGGGTTGATCTCGATCCCCTTGTTTGAGACCATAAAGACCAGAAATTTGCCCGAGCCTACTCTGAAGGCGCACTTTTCGGGATTGAGCTTCATGTTGTAATTTCTGAGGATGTCAAAAGTTTCCTGCAAATGGGTCAAGTGATTCTCTGCGCGCAGGGATTTCACTAACATATCATCAATGTATATTTCCATCGATTTTCCTATTTGGTGTTCGAACATCTTATTAACTAGGCGTTGGCACGTTGCTCCTGCATTTTTTAGTCCGAAGGGCATCACATTATAGCAATATGTGCTATACTTCGTGATGAATGAAGTCTTTTCCCTATCCTCGGGGTTTATCTGAATCTGATTATACCCCGAGTAAGCATCCTGGAAGGTGAGGGTCTCGTGGCTGGTCGTGGCATCGATCAGACAATCAATGTTGGGCAGTAGGAAAGAATGTTTGGGGCATGCTTTGTTTAAATCCTTATAATCTACGCACATTCTTAGCTTATTCCCTTTCTTTGGGAGTATTACTATGTTAGCTAGCCATTCAGCATACTTTACCTCCCTGATGGACCGATTTTTAAGAGTTTCGTTACCTCTTCTTTGATGAAGGTGTGTTTTACCTCGGACTGCGGCCTCTTTTTCTACTTCACGGGTTTGAATTTGGGGTCGACGCTCAGCCGGTGGGAGGTTATTTCTAGCCGGATACCTGTCATATCTAGGTGGGACCAGGCAAAATAGTCGATATTGTTACTAAGGAATCAAATAAACCCTGTCCTGAGTTCGGGGGGTCAACCCCGTGCCCAGGTATACCTTGTGGTCCGGGAGGTTATCAATCAGAATGGTCTGCTCCAATTCTTCGACCATTGATTTGGTCGCATCCGATTCTTTAGGGGCAACCAAGGTTCGGGGGGCGAAGAAATCTTCCTCGTCATCTCCAATGATTTTCATGCTTTTTTCCTCGTTTGAGGCTAAGTGTACGGGAGTTGATGGCTCACGGTGAACCGCAGACATTTCCCTTATTGTCTGCTGTTCTCCATGTATTGTTGTAATGCCATTTCTCGTGGGGAATCTTACCACCTGGTGTAAGGTAGAGGGAACTGCCCTCATATCGTGTATCCAAGGCCTACCAAGCAAAGCATTGTACCTTATGTTGTCATCGATGACCTGAAATTTGGTGCTCTGGGTCGTGCCAGATGTGTTGATTGGGAGGGTGATTTCTCTCTTCGTTTCTTCCTCGGTCATGTTGAAACCGTGGAGGATTCGCGGAATGGTGTTAATCTGACTGAGAAATCCCAGCTGCCGGGTCGATCCATCTGTAGCGGGTGTTTTTGTCTGCTTGGATACGGGGCACTTGGGATCGTCAGCACCCCCGATAATCATGTGGATATCATATTTGGGGGGGGGGGTCTTTTTTGCAATCGAACTGAGCCCAGGGGTGCGTCGGACTCCGGTTTGTTTGGTTCCGTTCCCCTGTTGCTCTTGATATCTCTGCTTCTCACTTTGTCGATCGAGCAGAATGTCCGGTCTTGAAAGCAGAGATCTTGGGCAAGAAAAAGTGTGAGAGATATCGTGCATTCAAATGACGAACCCAGCAAGAAAATAATCATTATTATTTATAGCCCCACGGTGGGCGCCAAACTGTTTTCCGTAAAAATGGTAACAACAATTAAATTTATTAAAAATACGTGATCTATTCTCGAGCTAGTTTGTAAGGGTTATAAATGCTAAACATGGAGTAAAACAGTAAAGATCAAGCTAGCCAAAATTACAATCGAACCAGTAAGGGGACGTTCCCGGGCTTAGAACAAGCCAGTAGATAAGTATGCGTATGCAAGGCTTTATACCGACAATTTTGAGCTAAATAATGAAGAACAAACAAAGAACAATTAAATTCTAGAGCGACCTCGAGTTCGAAGAACACAGATAACTTAGAAGGGCGAGTCCCCTTTTTATAGGGGAGGGGACTCTGTAAAATGCATGTATATTAGTCGTGAGAATACAAAGATGGGACGGATTGACGCAAGTCCTCTCAGTAGGCTCTAGATAGGCTGAACCTGTCAGGTGTAGCCATGCGCCTAGGAAACTTCTTCTTCTATTTTGACCTCGGACCCTGCCTCCTTCGATTCAGACTCCAACGAGCCCTGAGATCGAGAACTTGACCGAGTCCTTCCACCCTCGGGGTCCCGAGGAAGGTTTCTAAGATATCTTGATAGCAGAAAATCAAGTCATCTGATTTTATCGCGTATAGATCCTATTTTATAAACATGAGACAAATTTAAACCTAAAAATGGCTAATATTGCAATTATGCAACTTTATCCTTGACAATGCTAAATAAATTTGTAAAAATATCTTAACTATATTTTAGTATAAATATGAGAATCCAATAAATGAATCACCAAAAATGATAATTTTGAGTACAATTATTGGGTTTTTCTTGGTAAAATAGAGCAGTAAATTGATTTAAATATCTTTGAAAAATTAAGGGAAAATAATGTAACCTTGGGATATACTTATATATGCATATATAGTCTATTTGGAAGGTATTTTGCATGTTAAAAAATACATAAAAAATTGGGTATCAACAGTTGCCCCTCTTTACCCGAGAAGGATGAAAGAGTTGTAGGGTAAAGATATGATGGCCAATTTTGACCTAATGAAATGGTTTGAAGAGGTTTGGCCATGCTCTGGCCTCTAAGATACCTACATATCCCTGGTCTTACAGGAATCAGGCCATATGTAGTTCAGGATCCATTGGCGGAGTATGCCTATAGAGACTTTTCAAGCACGGACGCAATATTCAGGATAGGGCTGCGGGGAACTGGAGCGGAATCGCTCCTACCGAGATGGCCGTTGCTTGCCGGTTTATCAGAAAATAAGCAATACAAGCATATATTGTGCATAAATTTAAACGTGATACAAATTCCCGTCGGACCATGAGTGTTGTCTTTGGACGGTTAGGATGACGTCCTTAGACCATGATTTCCTGGGTTATGATGCGTATAATAATGGATTCGCAGGCCATGAAATGATGCTCTCGGGCTATGTGAATGATGCCTTCGAACCATGATGCCTTTGAATAATTATATGAAAAAGAGTAGAGGGATCTTCAGGCCATGACATGGTATTCTCGGGCTATGCAAATGGTGCCTCTGAACAATGATTCCCTCAGATAATTTGTCGATCTTTCAGCCCATGAAATGCAGTATTTGGCGATATTTCAGCCCATGATATGTGATAGGTGCCAATCTTTCAGCCATGCAAATGTAAAAAATAAAACGACGATCTTTTAGCCATGCAAGTGTAAATGAAGCGGCGATATTTTTGCCCATGATGAATGTAAAAGATAAAGCGGCGATCTTTTAGTCATACAAGTGTAAATGAAGTGGCGATATTTCAGCCCATGATGAATGTAAAATAAAGCGACGATCTTTCAGCCATGCAAGTGTAAACAAAGTGGCGATATTTTAGCCCATGATGAATGTAAAAGTAAACAGGCGATCTTTCAGCCATATAAGTGTAAAATGAAGTGGCGATATTTCAGCCGTGTAGAATGTAACATAAAGCGGCGATCTTTCAGGCATGCAAGTGTAAAATGAAGCGGCGATATTTCAGCCCATGATGAATGTAAAATAAAGCAACGATCTTTCAGCCATGCAAGTGTAAATAAAGTGGCAATATTTCAGCCACACAGATGTAGGTGGAGACAATTTTTAGTCTCGGAAGGCAGAATGGTAGCCTTATGCAATTCAGAAAATGCAGATAGAGACAATGTTTAGTCTTAGAAGGCAAAATGGTAGCCTTATGCAATGCAGAAAATGCATATGGAGACAGTGTTTAGTCTCGGAAGGCAGAATGGTAGCTTTATGCAATGCAGAAAATGCAGATGGAGACAATGTTTAGTCTCGGAAGGCAGAATGGTAGCCTTATGCAATGTAGAAAATGCAGATGGAGATAGTGTTTAGTCTCAGAAGGCATAATGGTAACCTTATGCAATGCAAAAAATGCAGATGGAGACAGTGTTTAGTCTCGGAAGGCAGAATGGTAGCCTTATGCAATGCAGAAATAAAAATGAAGTGGCAAATGATAACAGAGTTTCTTAGCTGATAGTAAGTTACGATATCGGGATCGCTCGAGATATTGTGATATAGGGGATATCACTGGCGTGCTTGGATGGCCAATACAGGTAAGTGAAACAATCCTGAGAGTTGTATTCATGGCCAATGTTTGTCTTATGGGTGTGTAGCATGTTAGATGCTTTTGCAATCCAAGTGTCTGCATCCAAAAAAAAATCGTGAGTTTTATAGCGGGGGGTGGTTAGTTCGCATCTCCACTGGCTCTGCTTGAACTATTCGGCTTTGATCTGGTGATATGGTATGTATTACTGGGGTAGCGTTACTGAACAAAGCGATTTTGATAATAAACATGCTTGAGTTTGTAAAAATATGACATAAGTATATATTTAAGAAATAAATTTTAGATGAACCGACAATCGTGACGTGGCTCAAGACATTGCAACCTCTCTTGTTACGGAATTTTGAGGGTCCTCCACAAAATTCTGCCCCAGTTAAATGGGTTGATTCTTCTGACGGCTGCTTGCGATGACTGGCTGAAATTACTTCGAAATTTTGAGGGTCCTCCTCAAAATTTGCCCAGCTTCCAATTGCGGGGAAAATGAAAATTTTATTGAATTGTGACCGAACCCATAAGGCTGCCTACGTATCCCCTCTTAAACAGAAATCAGGTCAGACGTAGTTCAAATTAAATCATATAGGAAAGCATAAGATTACACATATTATCGCTTGACTGCATCTGAATTGATTGGTTTTGGCCAAACTTCTCCGTCCATTTCTGCAAGTATAAGGGCTCCTCCTGTCAGAACGCAGTGAACCAGGTATGGACCTTGCCAGTTGGGAGAGAATTTCCCTTTGGCATCATCTTGATGCGGGAAAATTTTCTTTAACACCAGCTGCGCCGATGTGAACTGTCTCGGCTTGACTCTCTTGTTGAAGGCTCTAGACATTCTGTTCTGATAAAGCTGACCATGGCAAACTACATTCATTCTTTTTCCATCTATAAGAGGTAGCTGCTCGTAATGACTCTTCACCCATTCTGCGTCGTCGAGCTCAGCTTCTTGTATGATCCTTAAGGAAGGAATTTCTACTTCGGCAGGAATGACAACCTCTGTACCGTAAACTAGCATATAGGGGGTTGCCCCAGTTGATGTGTGGACTGTGGTGCAATACCCTAACATAGCAAATGATAACTTCTCATGCCACTGTTTGTGCTTCTCTATCATTTTCCTCAATATCTTCTTGATGTTCTTGTTGGTGGCTTCTACGACTCCATTCATCTGAGGCATATAGGCCGTAGAATTCTTGTGTTTGATCCTGAAGGTTTCACACATAGCTTTCATCAAGTTACTGTTAAGGTTTGAGCCACTGTCAGTAATGATTGACTGGAATCCCAAATCGACAAACGATACGGTCACGGACAAAGTCTCCCATAACTTTCTTAGTTACTGCTTTGTAAGATGCTGCCTCGACCCATTTGGTAAAATAGTCGATTGCTACTAGGAAGAACTTGTGCCCGTTGGAAGCGGCCGGCTTGATTGGTCCAATAACATCCATTCCCCAGGCGGCGAACGACCATGGTGAGCTTGTTGTATTAAGCTTATTTGGAGGTACCTTTATCATGTCTGCATGTATCTGACAGCGATGGCACTTCTGGACATACTGGATGCAGTCCGTTTCCATAGTCATCCAAAAGTAACCAGCCCGGAGTATCTTCTTGGCTAAGACAAAACCATTCATATGTGGACCGCAGGTCCCAGCATGGATTCTTCTAGCAGCTTAGATGCTTCCTTTGCGTCGACACACCTTAATAATCCCAAATCTGGAGTCCTCCTATACAGGATTACTCTACAGTGAAAGAAATTATGAGACAACCTTCGAAGTGTGCGCTTCTGAGTAATATTTGCAAGTTCTAGGTATTCTCCGTTTGTCAAATATTCCCTGATATCATGAAACCAAGGCTTTCCATGTGCTTCTTCTTCAACGTGGGCACAATAAGTAGACTGATCATGGATCTTTACTGGAATGGGATCAATGAAGTTTTTTTTCTGGATGGTGCATCATGGATGACAGGGTGGCCAATGCATCGGCGAATCCATTCTGGATTCTGGGGACATGTCAAAATTCTGTCTTTGTGAACCTCTTTCTCAACTCCTGCACGTGATGCAGATACGGGAGTATCTTAGAGTTCTTGGTTGCCCATTCTTCTCGAACCTGATGTATGAGCAAGTCTGAATCTCTGATTACTAGCAGCTCTTGAATGTTCATGTCAATAGCCATCTTGAGCCCTAAGATGTAGGCTTCATACTCGTCCATATTGTTAGTGCACGGGAACCTGAGCTTAGCTGACACCGGATAATGTTGACCGATTTCTGATACTAGGATTGCTTTGAAATTTGCTGCTCCGTTGAAAAATATTCTCCAGCCATCATAGGATTCTGCAATGTCTTCTCCTATGAATGATACATCCTTATCAGGAAAATACGTCTTCAGGGGTTTGTATTCTCCATCCATAGGATTTTTGGCAACGTGATCTACTAGTGCCTGTCCCTTGATTGCCTTCTGAGTTACATAGACAATGTCGAATTTGCTCAACAGGATTTTCCACTTGGCTAGCTTGCCGGTGGGCATGGGCTTCTGAAAAATGTACTTCAAAAGGTCCATACTTGATATGAGATATGTGGCATAGGCACATAAGTAATGTCTCAGCTTCTGGGCTACCCAAGTCAAAGCACAATAGGTGTGTTCTAATAGGGAATACCGGGCTTCGTATAGAGTGAACTCCTTGATGAGATAGGAAATGGCCTGCTCTTTCCTCCCTGTTTTATCATGCTGCCCCAGGACGCAACCGAAGGCACCATCTAACACTGCGATGTAGAGTAAGAAAGGACTACCTGGATCAGGCGGGACTAAGACTGGTGGTGTTGATAGGTATTCCTTGATCCTGTCTAAAGCTTTTTGGCATTCATCAGTCCACTTGGTGGTGGCATCCTTTTTCAACATCTTGAAGATCGACTCAAAGATGACTGTGGACTGTGCTATGAACCGGCTGATATAGTTAAGCCTTCCCAAGAAACTCATCATGTCCTTCTTGTTCTTTGGCGGTGGAAGTTCCTGAATAGACTTGACCTTTGATGGATCCAGTTCTATTCCCCGGCAACTCACAATAAACCCAAGTAATTTTCTGGCAACCTCAAATCTTCCATGTGATCAGTAGCCTTCTTGGACTTGATGCTAACATTATCTACGTTCACCTCGATCTCCTTGTGTATCATATCATAAAAAATGGTGATCATAGACCTCATGTAGGTGGCCCCTGCGTTCTATAACCTAAACGGCATCATTTTGTAGCAGTACATTCCCCACAGCGTAATGAAAGCCATTTTCTCAGCGTCTTCTTCTTCGATCCAGATTTCTTGATAACCAGCAAAACAATCCACAAATGATTGCAATTCATGCTTGGCGCAATTGTCGATTAGGATGTGTATGTTTGACAAAGGGAAGTTATCTTTCGGACTGGCCCGGTTGAGATCCCAGTAGTCGACACAGACTCTAACCTTCTCGTCTTTCTTTGGCACTGGCACAATGTCAGCTAACCATGTTGGGTATTCCACCACCCTGAGAACTTTAGCTTTGACTTGCATAGTGACTTCTTCCTTGATTTTCAAACTCATATCAGGCTTGAACTTTCTGAGCTTCTGCTTTACCGGTAGATAAGTCGGATCAGTTGGCAGTTTGTGTGCCACAATACATGTACTCAGACCAGTCATGTCATCATACGACCAGGCGAATATGTCTTCATATTCTTTTAGAGATTCTGTGTATTCTTCCTTTTCTGACAGCAATAAGTGAACGTTGATTCGTGTTTTTTTGACATTTTCTGCATCTCCCAGTTAACAATATTAGTCTCGTCCAGGTTGGACTTCTGTTTGTTTTCAAAATTCTCAACTTCCTTGACAATCTCTTCCGGTATGTCATCTTTCTCTAAGTCTGTGTCTATTTGTTGTGTTGTCTCATTGCATGTCACAATCATTGGTTCATCAAGATAAGTAATGGTAATACTGTATAAGTAAAGTAATGAGAGAAAATAATAAGAGTATTGATTTATAAGGAAAATCGAAATACTTTGATAAATTCCATAATATTGAACATCTTATTGCAAAAGAAAAGTCAACTAGTAAAAATAAAAGATAGTGCATGATGCTTGTTCAGCCTTGCTACCCCGAGGCTCGCCGGGCTCTGGTGGTTCTGATGGTCCAGTTGTTGAGGCATTCTCCTCTACTTACATCCTGTATGGAAGGGCCTTCCTCCCCCTCCTCGAAAACGACACAACAATCCATATCATCGTCTTCTAGGAACAAATTCCTCACCGCAGTGCTTCCTCTTCATCTGACACATAGATAACTTCGGCCGGTTGGAAAGTCTGTTCCAAGCATGGTATTAGTTGCTCCAATGGGTAGTAAGGACCGCGCCATGGTGGTGACCAGTTGTTAAATTCCTCCCAGGTATACTCATATCCCAGACCGAAGGTGATGCCATGTTTCTTTAATTTGATAGTCTTAGCGATTCCTTGGAGGTTCTTGCCAAGTCTCTTGCCAGGTTCGTATCTGCTCCGGTTCAATATGCTTTCAATTTTGTTATCCCACCATTTGTCCTTGTCAATGGCGTTGACTCGCTCGATGTGGTGATAAATCTCCCCGCCTATATTTCTTCTACCTCCTATTGTTGGGATGGTCTGGCGACTGTATATGGGATTGCTACCGTCGCCGTGAATGATCACCTCTTGATAATTCCACTCAAACTTCATTGCTTGATGTAGTGTTGATGCTACGGCCCCAGCGGCATGAATCCATGGTCATCCCAACAATAGATTGTAAGATGTCGGCACGTCTATCACTTGAAAATCGACATCAAATCAAGTAGGCCCCACTCGGAAACATAGGCTAATTTCCCCCAATAGTGGACCTTTGGGAACCGTCAAAATCTTTAACGTTGATGGCCCCGTCCTTGATCTCATGCAATCCCTTTCCCAATGTCCTGAGTGTTACCAACGGACAAATATTGAGGTTGGACCCTCCATCAATCAGGATTCTGGTGATAAAATAATCTTTGCATTGTACGGTGATGTGCAATGCCTTGTTGTGACTCAACCCTTCTGGTGGCAGCTCATCTTCATGAAAAGTGATCTTGTGACTTTCTAATACCTGCCCGACCATGTTTGCCATCTCTCCTCCGATGATGTTTCTTGGTACATATACCTCACTCAGCACCCTCAACAGGGAATTCTTGTGTGCGTCGGAATTCTATTGTAAAGCAAGGATAGAAATTTGTGCCAGTATTTTGTTCAGCTAATCGATGACCGAGTATTCTTTGGCTTGTATCTTTCTTCAGAGATCATCGGGCCCGGTTTCAGTGATGGTTGGCTGACTAGAGGCCTGCTTGCTTGAGTCAGCCAAATGTTCTGGGGTATAAACCCTACCAGTTCTCGTCATACCTTGTGCCGCAACAGCTTCTCTGAACATGACCTTCCCTTTTCTTCTTGCCTCGGCTGTGTAGTACCACGGTATGGAATTTGTATGGAATGGTGTTACGACCGACATTGCCACTGGAATTGGTGTGGCTATCTTTACTCCGAACGTAGCATGCACCTTGGGCATAAAATTGTAACTTCGAAGGGTGTAGGCACATTTGCTGGCGATATGAATTCGACCTCAATCAGTGCTGGCATCTTTGCAGAGGCAGGTGCTTCAAACTCAAGCGGCATGAACATATTTACCTCGGCGTCCCCATATGGCTGAATATGGACCACGATCGGATTAAGGGTGACTATTTGTTTCTTTGTATCGTCACCTTCTATGATCAAACCGATCAATCCCTTAGGGTCCCAATCATCATCTATTTCAATCATGTGAACGCCTCCACCCTTGTGATCTGGTAGAGGGTTATTGCGGACCTTCGGAGCAGGTTTCTTTACCACAATAATCATGTTATCAATCAAAGTCTGGATCTTATCTTTTAGAGAGCGGCATTCGTCAATGGTGTGCCCTTTCATGCGGTAATGGTATGCACAAGACTTATTTGGATTAACCCACTGAGAAGGGTTCTTAAGAGTAACAGGGATAGGGGTGACGTAACTAGTAGTTTTGAGTCTTTCATACAACTGTTCGATAGGTTTAGCAATGGACGTATACTGTTTTGGGGGTCTTCGGTCAAAGTTTGGTCAGGGTCTAGGAAAGTTTTGGCGTGGAGGAGCGGATTGGTAGTGGGATGGTTGAGTGTTGTAGGCTTGGTAACATATGCTGGCTGGGAATATCTGGGTAAAGTGGGCTGATATGTGGGAGCTGTTTGATAAGTGGGTAGTGGAGCCTGGTAAGAGGGTGAGGGTGCTTAGTACTTTAGGGTAGGTAGATATGTGAGTGGATGCATTGGGTATGTTTTGTATTTAACGGGAGATTTGGTTTTCTGTGCCACCATTGCGGCTCCTACGTCCCTTTTCTTGGACACACTGCCTGACTGTAAGGCCTTGTTTGTAGCTTTCAAGGCCACGAAATTCGTAAACATACCGATTTTGATGCCCTCTTCGATCCTTTCTCCTAGCTTGATAATATCAAAAAAATTGTAGCCCTCGATCATCATCAACCTCTCATAATACTGTGGGTCTTGGGCCCGGATGGAGAATTTGTACATTTGTTCTTTTTCTAAGGCGGGCCTAACCTTAGCAGCTTCAAACCTCCAACAAGTAGCATACTCGCGGAAAGTTTCTGTGGGCTTCTTCTTTAGATTTAGGATATAGAATACATCCAGTTCATTCTCCGTGTTAAACCTGAATCTATCCATAAAATTAGATGCCATACTTACCCAGTTCGACCACTTCTTTGGATCTTGGCTAGTGTACCAAGATAAAGCATCTCCCTTCAAGCTCCTCATGAAAAGCTTCATGTGGATTTTCTCGTCTTTTCCTACTCCAACCAATTTGTCACAGTACGTTCTTAAATGGACCCTTGGATCTCCTATACCATCAAACATTTCGAACTGAGGAGGTTTGTACCCCTCGGGCAGTTTGACATCGGGCTGTATGCAAAGATCTTCGTAGTTTAGCCCCTCAATTCCCTTACTGCCTTCAACGCCTTAAATTCTTCTAGTCAACTTTTTAAGTTCTTCGGCCAGGTTTTTAATGAGCAAGTCTTTATCATTGGGCTCGGGTGTCTAGAGATGGGCTGGGTAGAGCGCGACACAGTCTCCACATAGATGGAGGTATTATGTTGGGTATGGCGGTGGTCATTTGTGGAGTTCTCGAGTTCCGGGATAAGCAGTGGGGTGTTATTTGAGGTATTCAGGTGTTGCAGTGGTGATGGGGAGTGTGATGGTTTTATTGCTTTGGGATATTTTGTGGAGGTACATGATTATGAGCAATTGGGAAATTAACCTCTAGAGTGGTGAGGGAAAACGATAGATTTTCCAGATTCTCAACTTGGTCCAGTTCCTCTTGGAATTTAAGCAGCTTTTGTTCCAGTTGGGATGCATTTTCCTTGGGGACCAGAGTACCGTGACCATGAGCGACCTCTACTCATTCAGTTGAGTTCTCCTTTCTGGCGCGGTTCAAATCCTCTATCTTCCCTTTGTTCTTATGTCTGAAAGGACTGAGAGGAGGAGTAGATGGAGGGCCCCTGGATCTCGTGAAATAGGATGATGTTGCCAGAGTTCACGAACTAACCTTTGGGGAGGGGAATAAACAAAAAGTGAATCAAAAAGGTAACAAGTCAATGAGGATCATATAAAAATGTTGCAATATTTAAACATACAGTGCAGGAATGTAAAGCGTGTCCTAATTTGGGGACCTCTTTATGACCGAGGTAGGCCTAGCGACAAGTTTATTTGGAGAACTTGGAATGCTAAATGCCTGATTTCATTGATAAAAAGAAGACGAATCCCAAATCGACACTAAATAATAGGAAATAAAAGTCACTAGTGGCCATTGGCCTTATTACATTTTATAAAGGAAAAATGAAAACTCCTATCTATTTGGTCCTAGAAGGACCTTCCCCAGATTCGGCGTCCTTGACTCCATCAAACAGCTTCCAAACTCGCACAGTCCCAGTAGTAGGTAGGCTCTGGCTAGATGTCCGCCTTCATTTCCTTCAGCATTCCGGCAGTCTTCGACCCTCTTGAGAAATTTTTTTTCCAACTCTACTATACCTCGCTCAAAATTCGCTTGTTGGCGCTGACAGCCATATCCTTCCACTCTTTAATTAATTTTTGCTTGGCTTCCTATATCTCACGGTGCTCGCTTTCGCATTTCCGGATCCTCTTGCGCCGCTGATTGTATTTGACTTGTGCCTCAGCCTTTTCATCTATGATCCTGTGACCTCGAACAAACCCAGGCTGGCCCAGACCATTATAATTATCCTCCAACCAGCTTAAATAGTAGGGAGTACATTCAGCGTGGTATTTGTGTGGCTCGATGGTATCTCTCCCCATGATAATCTTGCAGTGCCACATGCTGAGCCTGGCACCTGTAAGGACTATCATCATCCTGGAAGTCAACCTGGAAGTGACTTATTTTGTTGACCCTAGGTATAACTTGCTTCCTACCCGCTTGTCTCATAACCCTGAGAGGTACATTAGGGTACGTTCCTCTTAAGTCGATTAGTATTAGGAAGGGTGCATCTCTACATCGGACGATGAACTCCTCGGTCGGAAACAACTCGAACATCCATTGTACCTGGTCCTCAGTCAGATTTTCGAAGAGCTCGACCTATTCTTTAGCATTCTCTGGTTGGGCATGTAATTCATTCTCTTTGGATGATGAAAAGCGATATGATCGTCCCAGACCCTTTGATGGATTTCTTGCCGGTATTCACCCTTTTGGAGATGTTCCACGAGCCAGAGTTGAAGTAGCCAATTACAGCCTTCAAAGTGTTTAGCTCCCTGTTGACACCTTTCTAGGGCTCGGTATATTTCTGCAATGATCATTGGTACGAGGCTGAATGGTTGTCCGTCAATACCCTCCATTTGAGTTTTATTTACCATAGCTAGTCTGTTGTGGATTCTTGCCTTCTTTGTTGGAAACACGATCAATCCCAGGAAGCAAAACATGAACACAAAGACCCTTTGGCGAATATATCCAAATGGTGTGATGGAAAATTCATCAGGATAGGTATGGTAGGATTTGATGAGACCATATCTTTCGTACAAATAATCAAAAGAGATATAGAAGTCTTTCAGACATGTAAGCTCAGGATTTTTCTTTAAACCCATCATCTTGAGGAAACCCCTGCTCTTGCGATTCTCAGCCATCAACAAACTCGGAGTTTCCCATAGTATACTGGCCAATCCCCCTATTTCTTCTAGCAAGGGTGTTATTTCAATATCCCCGAAGCGGAACACATACCTCTCGAAATCCCAGAACAAAGTGGCAGCTTCTATGATCTTGTTGTTGGGTTGGATTTCCAGGAAAGAAGGTAGGTTCCCCAAATATTTCTGGACAAGAGTCTGATCACTGGAGTGAAAATCCTTCCACCAGCTTAGGAGTTGGGGTGGATGCTGGTGACCATGTCGAATCTGGGTATTCCGTACCTCGTATTTCTGCAAGAAAATAAGGTTAGGCCCTTCACCCCCACCAGACTCGACTATTTAATATCAATAATTGTCATAAAAGCATTTAATTCTCCAAATAAATGCACGGAATGTGACGATGTCCATTTGGATTCTAGGGAAACCCAGTGGACTTTGGACAAGGTAATCTTAAAGAGTCATTAAACGGACAAGATAGCTGACTTGGATAGGTTTGACCATGATGCATACACAATTTTAATCAGAGTAAGGTTTCTATGGGGTTTAGAATGGTACTCTTGAGCGGACAACTCAAGGGGAAAGGCGCGGAACCGTCGACTACACCGTTGATCGACTGGTTTTACCGCAAATATTCTTTTTTTGCATTTAAAGGGTGATAATATTGGAAGAGCGCAACCACTCATTATAAGTGTTGCTATAGGATTTTCTTTGGCACGAGTGGAATATGATGTTGAACATGATTATGCAACAGTTAAAGGCATGTAGTCATGTATTTGCATGTTAAGAGAGCAGTAAATACAATAGTTTCATAATGTAAAGCAGTAGTAAAGGAAAGCAGTAAAGAAAAGGAAAAAAAAAAGACAAGTCAGTTTCGCAATCGAAATGGAAATTGAATGCTTAAAAGAAATAAACAAATAATTACGCATGAAGAAGCATAAATTCACAATAAAAGAATGAAATGGTAAAAGCCTAAAATCCCTAGCAGAGTCGCCATGCTGTCGCGCCCCCTTTTTCTCGCAAAATCGGGGTTATGACACTTGGGAGGACAACTTATTCCTTTTGGTAATTGGGTTTGATTTGAAGAGTCGCCACCTAATGATTAGGGTGCATTTGGACACCAAGGGTTTTGATTTGAGTAACCAGAGATTGGGTAAGGGCTTGAAATTATTCCAAGGGGAAGGTGTCAGGCACCTCTCAGAATCCACTAGTGTGATTCCCAGCCAGACTATTATTGTGAATTTAGGTGAAAATAGCATGTAGGTAAATAAAGCTTCAAGTAAGAGGGGATTTTCACATAATGGTTTACAAATGAACAAAGTTGGAAAGAACTAAAAGAAAGTTGATTTTCTTAAAAGAAAGAGTTTGAAATTTTAAAGAAAACAAAGAAATAAAGGAAAGGGGGTCCTAGGTTTATTAACAATATGGATCACCCCACACAATTCCCGACAATCACTCCTCAATGAGGGGCTGCACGTGACATTATCGCGCAGTCATCATATCCATATCTACCCTTCCCACCCCGTTAAGGTATTTAAAGAGTGGATTGGTCTCGTTTACTTATTGCATGCTATTACCCGTCCCAATCCTATCCGTCCTGGAGGCATATAGGACTACTAATCCTAAGGGAAGGGATATTAGGCTTATTTGTAGTTTCAAAGGCAAAAATTCTAAGGCGACATCCAAAACACGTATTGCAAGTTGGGGAAAGCACATAACAAGCAAAGGCTCTGATATGCCTCTCTTTAACAAGGAAACATGCAATTAGCATGACATACACATACTGGTCAAGGACTGATTACATACTAAACACGAAAGAGCTTAAAGGTTGAGGCAGACTGATTTATTACATAATTCAGATAGGAAGCTCGACTCAGGCTTACTTGCTGGTTGTAGTTGTTAATAGAAATAGATTTAATTTAAAACTTTACCCTAAGGCTTGCCTAAGTGTTGGACAAGGATCCTATAGGCATGGTATCTACTGAATTCAGAAAGTAATGAAATAGCAAGGTTTGAAACATACTGGTTAAACTCGCTAAGTGAGAGTAATTAGATTGTTAAAAGAGAGGCACGTTTTAACGAAGATTACATGTTCTGCAACTGATAGTACTCGTTATTACTGATTTTTAGCATCTATACGTGAATGAAGCGGTTTAGATTCGATTAGGAGTTCCTATAGACATGCTTTCTACGCGTAGTTGATTTTGAACCTTGTAGACAAGGTATAAAAGAATGCAGAAGACTCGTTTCAAACCAATGAACAAGACATCTAGATGTTGAATTTGTTTAAGACCTATGAACATGATATCTAGATACTGAATTTGTTTAAGACTTATGAACATGGTATCTAGGTGTAATTGGATGTGCAGATTTGGACAATCCCGTAGGCATGATTTGTATATGCATGCAGATTTTAAAATACCTATAGGCTGGATTTCTATATGCTTTCGAATGTGCTGAATTCAAAATACCTATAGACATAATTTCTACCTTTTGCATACATAGTTACCCGCCCTTTTCACCAACTATCCCCAAGAGTTTATTACATCCCAGAATAAAGTAAAAAGATAAATAAAAAATATAAATAAAAGTACAACCAAGGAGAGCCTGATTCAGACTTCATGTCCGAAATATGAGGTAAACTAACTCCAAGAGATCATGATCCAAAACCTTTCTCCCATTTAAGTGTGTCAAAGTTACCTAAGAGCCTCAATAGGACTTCGGGCAATGCTCACACCCAAATGTACTATTAGAACAGGGACAAGTGCAGTGTGGAAGGGCCAGCCCTCAAGTGTCCAAGTTCAGAGGGAGCTCAAAGGGTGCCAAGGCAAGGTTCACAAGAGGGGGGCAGAACTTAAAGACTAAGAAAGTGTGCAAGTGCAGAAAAGGATGCTAAGAGGGATAAAAGAGAGGGAAACAACTTCAAATAAGCACACATAAGGGGTTTAGGGGAATAGGGAGATTGTAAAGAGCCTATTGCTTAGGCAAGGGTAGACTTTAGGCATGCCCAACAATTGAGGGTGCTAGCATACCTATAAGCATGCTAGAACACACATTATTAGAGGATAGGATCCCAAGGGATCAAGTTTGAATCATGGAAAATAATTTGCTGTATTGCCATGCCTCAAACCATAGCATGAACACATAGGGGTAGGGGTTTTAGATTCATAGTAGAACAAGCGAAAACAAATTTCAACATACTAGAGTAAGTGTTGAACTTTACAGAAGCAGTAAGCAGTCATAGATATAAAGATAGTAAATAAACACATTGTTGGGGTGCTGAAAACCTTAAATCGGGACATACCAGTTCCAAAGAAGAAAATAGAGAGAAAGCAGGAAGCAAGACTTGTAAATCAGCCACAATACAAGTAATAAGAGAAAATACTTGGAGTATGAGTATAAGTTCAGAAATACTATGAGTGTTAGGGTGTTGAAAACTAAGGGTCTTCGTATGTTTTGTCAATGAAAGAGTCAGGTATTTATATTGTGAAAACAGGCAGAAAGAAGGTAAGAAAATAATTAAGAAACTGGGTATCAATTAAAATTAATTAGTATAAGACTTCCTTTAATTAAGGAATTCAGACTTAAACGGTAAAAATTATTTAAGGAAAGAAATCAAACAAGCATCTTGTGCAAAGTAGGCAATTATGGGTAAATACATAGGAGTTTATTTAAGGGAAGAATTTTGAAATACACAGTTAAATAAACAAGGTAAAAAAATCAATTAGTACATAGTAAATCAAGGAGCCAGAGATTTGTAATTACTGGTCCCTGAATAAGCCAAGTCAGAAAGGCTAAGGAAAGATTTCGACTCAAACCAAGTCACAGGAAAATCAGCAAACAAGGAAAGAAATCAATCGGACCTACACAAAGGGAGTATGAAATTAATCAAAATTTGAAATCTATTTTAGAGGGAAGTTCAACACATATAAAGAGCACACACGTATGCTAGGCTGAATTTAGGGCAAAGGAAAACGTCATGCAATAGCAAAATCAGTAAGTAGTAGACTATGGTAGTCATATAGGTCAACAATGTAGAAGAGATATAGTATCAAATGGCATGCAAAGGGCCCAGTACAAAGACCTTAGAAGAGTTTAGCAGAGAATCAGAACCATGTAAAGAAACAAAGGTCGAAACAAATATTTTGAAGCCTAATCGAGTAGATTTCAGAAAATCGAAATAGGGTCAAAGAGGTTAGGGTTTTGAAATCAAACAAGTTCAGAGATGAAGGACAACCAAATCACATAGCCAATGGTCTCAACACTTGAATGAATCCCCAAATTTAGGGTTCTTACAATCAATCGAGTGCAGAGATGCGAGGATGAGAAATCAAGGAAAAAGATACTAACGAAACAAGTTCAGAGGTCTCAGAAAGGAACTGAGACCTTTAACATGCGCTTTCAGTAGCAGAACTCATGAGAAATATAGTAAAAGAACAACACGCGAAATATAGTAGAAGAACTCATAAGAACATAGTAGAAGAAACATATAGGAAACACAGTAGAAGAACTGGTAAGAACACAGTAGAGGAAACATATAAAGAAACATAGTAGAAGAACTAGTAAGAACATAGTAGAGGAAACATATAAAGAAACATAGTAGAAGAACTAGTAAGAACACAGTAGAGGAAATATATAAAGAAACACAGTAGAAGAGACTGATAAGAAACATAGTAGAAGAAACACACAAAATAAAAAGAAAATCAGATAAATATCTAAATAACTCAAAAACCCTAAATCGAAAGAAATAAAGGTTTTGGAAGCATAGTTTTTTGAAAGAAATCTCGAGAAACCGTTTAAAAGTTTAGGGAAAACATAGGTCTAGAACAGATCTAAAGAAATCAGAAGAACCTCAAAAGCTAGGATTTCAGAAGAACCCAGATGGTGAGAAAGGCTTGGATGGTCGTTGATCTAAGCAGGAGGAGTCGAGGTTAGGCTCAAACAACCATGGCTTGCAGGAGCAAGGCTAGAGATGGTCGTAGAACTTAAATCAAACAAGGTCTGGGCCAAGCTTCTTCGTGGTCAGGCCTTGAAAGTTAGTAACCAAGCGTATAGGAGCCATATAAGGCTGATAAGTGGTGAGACCACCATGGATTCAAGCAAGGAGGTGGCCAGAAAAGGTGAGTTAAGCTCATCTGAGCGGAGGGGAAGGGGAAAGGTTCTAGAGAGAACCAAAGATAGAGAGATAGAGATGAGAGTAGCTTGAGGCTTTGGGAGGGGGGTCATTTGGGCTTAATTAGGTACGAACGAATCTGGGTCGTCGATCAAAATTGATCAACGGCCAAGATTTAATCAGATTGGGTCGGGTAGATTTAGGAATTGGGCTTGGGTCTTTAGGCTGGTGTAGTTAGGCGATTTGGGCTGGTTTAATTTGGTTGGGGTCTGTTTGATTTAGGCTAAATTTAAAAGCCAAATTTGGCTATAAGTTAAATAGCCTTTTTTCCCCCATTTAATTTATAGAAAATAGTAAATAAATTTCTAAAAACAAATTGAAAGCACTAAAATGATTTATAATATATAATTAACAATTTAAAAATATAAGATCCCATTTTATAAACATGAGACAAATTTAAACCTAAAAATGGCTAATAGTGCAATTATACAACTTTATCCTTAAAAATGCTAAAAAATTTGTAAATTTTTTTTAACTATATTTAGTATAAATATGAGAATTCAATAAATAAATCACCAAAATAATAATTTTGGGGACAATTTTTGGGTTTTTGTCGATAAAATAGGGTAGTAAATTGATTTAAAAATATTTAAAAAATTAAGGAAAAATAATGTAACCTTGGGATATACTTATATATACATATATAGGCTATTTGGAAGGTATTTTTCATGTTAAAAATACAATGAAAAATTTGGTATCAACAAGGAGTAGTTTTCAGTTTGAACTCGAGTAATTCAAATGCCTTCATACAATCCTCGTTGAAATGGAATTTGGTATCCTTCTCCAAAAGATTACACAAGGGGTTCACCACTTTGGAAAATCCTTGATGAAACGGCGATAGAACCCCGCATGACCCCAAGAAACTTCTCACTCCCTTGATGGATGTAGGGGTGGAAGTTTAGAAATCACTTCTATTTTTGCCTTGTCGACCTCAATACAACTCTATGAAATCTTTTGGCCACGGACAATGCCTTCCTCGATCATGAAGTGACATTTCTCCCAATTCAATACCAAGTTCGTCTCCTTACATCTTGCCAAGACCTTATACAAATGATTCAAGCAATCATTAAAAGAATTCCCGACCATGGAAAAGTTAGCAATGAAGACCTCAAAATATCCTCCACCATTCAGTGAAGATAGCCATCATATACTATTGAAAAGTCGTTGGTGCATTGCATAACCCAAATGGCATCCGCGAGAATGCAAAAGTGCCATAGGGACATGTGAAAGTAGTCTTTTCTTGATCCTCTATAGCAATAAAAATTTTAATTTAGCCAAAATATCCATCGAGGAAACAATATAAAGCACGTACGGCCAACCTATCAAGCATTTGATCAAAGAAGGAAGTAGAAAGTGATCTTTTCTTGTGACTTTGTTGAGCTTGCGATAGTCCATACAAAATCTCCATCCGGTCACCGTTCTTGTAGGAATCAAATTGTTCCTGTCATTGGTAACCACAGTCTTGCCCCCTTTCTTTGGGACACACTGCACCAGAGAAGTCCGTGAACTATCGAAAATGGGGTAAACAACCCCGACGTCCAACCACTTTATGATATCCTTTTTGACCACCTCTTACATTGCTTCATTTAGCCTCCTTTTATGTTAGAGGGTTTAGCACCATCCTCCAAAGTAGTATTATGCATGCAAAAGGCGGGCCTTATGCCCTGGATATCTGCCAATGTCCATCCAATTGTTCTCTTCCTCCTTTGTAGCACCTCCAATGTGTACTCTACCTATATGTTAGTCAAATAAGAGGAAAGAATAATCGGTAAAGTAGAAGAAGGTCCAAGAAATTCATACCCGAGATGCGGAGGCAATGGCTTTAACTCCAAAGTGGGAGGCTCCTCGATTAAGGGCTTTGTTGGAGGAGTCTTCCGGTTTTCAAGATCTAAGGATAAATTTTGGGGTTCATAAGTGTACGACCTCATTCCCTGCAATGCAATCACACATTCCACATAGCCTTTTTCCTCCTCATCATTATCAAGGTTGAGCAAAATAACTTCCAGATTATCCTCAATATTCATGTGGCACTAGCATCATCAATAATCACATCGTTTCACCAAAACGAATGAACAAACTTCATTGCTATTCGGTTGCCTCATAGATTTGCACACATGGAAGACCGCCTTTTCATCACCCACCTGAAAAGTGAGTTTACCAACTTCCACATCAACAAGAGCCTTCCACTTAGCAAGAAAAGGTCTACCCAAGATAATAGGCACCTCACAGTCCACTTCACAATCAAAAATCACAAAGTCTGCCGGTAGGATGAACTTGTCAACACAAACCAACACATCATCAATAATACCCAAAGGTCTCTTCATCATAGGATCCTCCGTTTGCAACCTCCCATTTCCTAAAGTTTTGAACATAGGGAATTAAGTTGATACTCGCCCCAAGATCACATAAAGCTTTGGCAAAATAGGCACTTCCAATTGTACATGGGATTGTGAAAGTGCCCGGATCTTCCAATTTAGGAGTCATTGAGTGAATAATTTCACTCACTTGATGTGTCATCTTTATCATCTCACAATTCGTTGACCTCTTCTTTCTCCCTAACTCCTTTATCAACTTTACATATCCCAACATTTGTTCGAAGGTCTCAACCAATGGCACATTAATAGACAAACTCTTTATCATGTCAATGAAATTTTTAAATTGGTTCTCACCATTTTTCTTGGCAAGCCTTTAAGGATATGGAAGCGGGGGCCTTGGAATTTGTGCCTTAGTCTTTGGCAATACCAGTTTCGGTATGTCAACAGTGTGCTCCCTAGACGGGTTGACTTCTTCTTGAGTCTTCTCTACATTGTCATCAGTATCAATTCTCACCTTATCATTTGCTCGCACTTCATTGCTTGGCATCTCATCTTCTTGTACCAATTGTTCCTCATTCACAATTTTCTTTTGACTTGAGGTGGCTGCTTCCCCACCTTTTCCACTCCTTATAGTCACGGACATGGCATGTCCCGTGTTGTTCCTACCCTTCGAATTCACCACCGTGGCACTTGGTAGTGCCCTCTTAGGAAGAGTGTTCAATGCTTGAGAGATTTGTCCCTATTGAATTTTCAAATTGCGAATTAAAGTGTTGTGAGAGGCTAGTTGAGTATCAGAGTCGGCATTATTCTCCATCATTTGTTCAAACATGTTTTCAATTCGTCATATCTCATTGTTGGAAGAGCTTGGACCTTGAGAAGAATAAGAAGGTGGGTTTCTCGATTGTTAAAACATCAGGGGCTTTTGAAAACCCGCCCCCGGCTTTTGTTGTTGTTGTTCCACCCTCCTTGGTTGTTACCTCCCCAATACCATTGGTTATTACCACTACAATTACTTGGTTATTTTAACCATTCCAATTTCCTTGATTTTTTTTATTGTTCCAATTCCCTTGGTTATTTTGATTGTTCCAACACCTTGATTGCTTGAATTTCAATTTCCTTGATTTCCTTGTATTCGCCAATGTTGTTGGTTCGGGCCTTGATTGTTGTTTCTTTGCCCTTGGAAATTGTTCACATATTGTACTTCCTCCTCTTTTTCGTTGAGTGACTGTCTTTATCAGATCCACTATCATCTTGCTCATAATTTTCAACCCGATTTTGCACTTGAGGACCCTTTTACCTTCTCTTGTTTACCATCATACTCACTCCCTCCATACTATGGTGGTCAACTCGACAATTGCTTTACCATGATCATGTAATTCTTTATGCAAGTTAATCACATTTGGATCACCTTGAGAAACGTTTGCTCTACTTTGCCATGCCGATGAAGTATCCGCCATTTCATCAAGAATCTCGCAAGCTTCCGTATATGGTATTGTGATGAAATTTCCACCAGCAAGTTGGTTGACCACGCATTGATTGGTAGTATTGACCCCCCTATAAAAATTTGTTGGATCATAGCCTCTATCATATCATTGTTCGGGCACTCTTTCACAATAGTATGGTACCTTTCTCGTATCTCATACAAAGCACATTGGGTTCTTGTTTGAAAGCTAGAATCTCATCCCTAAGAGTTGCCATATGCCGGGGAGAAAAGAACTTGCAATGAATTTCTCGGACAATCCATCCCATGTATGGATAGAATGATTTGGCAACCTCTTTAACCCGGCTCAAAAGGTGAAAAAACCACAACCTACTACTCAGTAGGATTTTCCCCAACGCTTCTCTAAATCACTGAGCCAAAGCAGCATTTACAAAACTCTTTGAAAACCTACGGATTACCTCTAATCTCATTGTAGCAACCATCCTCTTACTGTTGCGATACTTAAAGTACCTATTACAATTGCTTCTAGATAAAGCTAAAAAGTACAATATGAAAATACCTACCACAAAAATTAGAAATAAAGAAAGACACATAAAACTCTTTATGGAGTTGGTTCTTCAATCTGGTTCATGTAGCTTCGAGTTTGGACACTTGAATCATACACGAACTACTTGCAAAAAGCCTTGCTATTTTGCTCTCAATTCACGTCTAACTTCTGTGTTTTTGTGCAACACTATAATGTGAGAACATCTTGCAATTTATAGAGTTAGTAGATGAAAAAATAACTAGAGTTCTGATGCAACCCCTTGGTGGAAGAGTTCTAGTTGATTTCAACTTCTAACTCCTTCCCTATAGTGTTATCTTTGATTAAGGAGCCCATCTCCTTATCAATTATGCAACCTTTTCGATCAGGAGATATGAAATACACTAAGTTAAGCTTATCTCCTTCACGTGCATCCCACATGCTCGAATCTGCCCATTTTTGTGCACCTGAGGGATGGACCTGTGGGATGGACCTGGTTCCTCTCTGAGTTCCTTTGTCAATCGTCAAAACTTAACCTTTACTCGGGCCAACAAATTCCCCCTTTTTGATGATGACAAACTCTGTGCTTTTCATATACTTAGGCCTTGCCAAAACTCAGCTCAACATCAATACAAAGTTAGAAATTTTTCACTTATAATCAAGGACCAGGTACATTAGGTTATAAACATCACTATTCAAAGTGTAAAGCACAACCTTTTCCCCCTTTTGGCATCATCGAAATGTTGCATAAAAAATGTAAGATAACCAGATTTTAAAGCTTACTCATGGCCACTAGGGCTACTTCTAACGCAATCATGGATTAGTCATCATAGATCAAGCTAAGAATTTTTGCCATCAAAGAAATATAAACAAACAGTTAGAGCAAAAGACAGTGAATTTCATTGATGATTGATAAGATTCTACCACAAAGCATAAGAATAAATAAAAATACTGGAAACATGAGCAAAAGAAATAAAAAGTCCTGAACTGGGTCGCTGGTTGATCTACACTAGGCTTGGAAGAACTAGGTGTTTGGTTTTTGACTTGGAGGAGTTTCAGCATACCTTGAAGGATGCCATCATTCTTCTATTTTTCTCTTGCCAGCTCAGTTCTGAGAGCATCTCTCTTAGTCTCCACCTCAACCAACCTCTTCTTCAACCTTTCAATCTCAGCATCCTTAGCCCCACTTTCTTGCACCAAGGCTCTGACCTTGCTATTCACTAGTACTTTTTTGGATAAACTAGGTTCTTTAGGAGTGACATTGACTTCATAATTGCAAGCAATCAGAGTATTAACCCAAAAATAATCCATGCTTGTACTAACCTCCCACTTTTTCATAGGTACGTTGAAATGTGCAAGCACGGTTGTTAGAATGAAGTCATAGGGAATGGTATGAGTTTTGGTACCATTGATAACTCTATCAAGAAGCTGGATTATAGCTTTTAGTCACTTTCATCAGCTGGTCTACGAGGGTTTCCTCTATAGATGAACTAGGTTCATCTCCCCAAACAAACATTGCACATGCGTCTTTGGTTAAACTCACATGAGTGGGTGAAGAATCAGCCACTCTTGTCCCATTTCCCCTCACAATACTCCTAGAACCCTTTCTCTCCTTTTTATTCTTTTTCATTTTTACCACTAACTTCTCCAGATTCTGTAGTCTCAACACCTGCTATAGATCCTACAAATCTATTTTCCAAATTTGTAGCAACTTTAGAAATTGTCTCAAGAGGAACTTTAGAATCAGAAGGTACCTATTCAATTTCGGAAGAACCACTTTCTTCCACATGAGTAGCAGACTTAAAAGAATCTAGGTAGTTTAATACGGTCAGGAGTCTTGAACGTAACTGGTTCACTTGTAACAAATAAGTTCACAAGAACTTTGGTATTTGGTAGGACTCTGCTCATGATCCAAATATAGTTATTTTAAATTATGCATAGAGTAGAAAACATACCGTGTTATCTTGATGAACCAATTTCTTCACTGATAATTCTCTTGTGTAAGTCTAAATTTTCCAAAATAGAGAAAATATCATTATAGATTAAAGAGTCATTTTAACACATGGCATAAGAGTATACTATGGAAAGTATGAGACTGAGCAAGATTTAATCCAATTATACACAATTTACAGAATTTCTAACCAATTTTTTTTAAATTTTTTTTTCTTTTTTTTCGTTTAACCTTGAACTAATCTTTTTAGGTGATTTTAATCATCTCTAATTCCAACATGTTCCTCTCAAAGTGATCTCTACTTAAGAATTTTGTGAAGATGTTAGCAATTTGCTTGTCAGTAGCACAAAACTCCACAGTGATCAAGCCTTTCTCATAGTTATCCCTCAAAAAATGGTGTCTAACATCTATGTGCTTAGTTCTCTTATGATGAACCAGATTCTTAGTCATACTAATAGCACTAGTGTTATCACAGAAAATAGGAATGTAACCAACTTCAATACCAAAATCCATCAACTGCTGCTTGATCCAAAATAATTAAGCACAATCATGAAGCAACAACAACATACTCAGCTTCAGCAGTAGATAAGGCCACTAAATTTTGCTTTTTAGTAGCCCATGACACAAGACATGAACCAAGAAAGTGTGCCATACCTGAGGTGCTCTTCTTATCTACTAGGAAACCTGCATAATCAGCATCAGCATATCCCACTAGGTTAAAATTACTACCTTTTGGATACCAAAGGCAAAGGTCAGTGGTGCCTTTCAAGTATCTCAATATTCTCTTTACATTAGTCAAGTGAAACTCATTTGGATTTTCCTGACATCGAGCACAAAGACCTACACTACACACAATGCCAGGTCTGCTAGTAGTGAGATATAAAAGAGAAGCAATCATTTTCCTATACAACCTCTGATTAACAGATGAACCAGGTTCATCAAATTTCGTGGATGTTGCAATAGGAGTGTCAATTTATTTGGATGTTCCTTGCTAGTTTTGTTACTGAGGAATAGGTTCATGGAAAGGTTCCCTCAAGGTTTGAGGATCAGTTCCTCTCTAGTCAGTTCCCCCTGTCATGTTGCCATGGTAGAAGAACCTGTTCCATCACTTGTTCCTTCTTCTGGTGTAGCTTCAGTCTGGGTTGTGATTTTATTTAAATTTCTTACTAGACCAATTGCTTCATCTTCATGTTCCTGTCTCTCAGAAAGAGTGTTGGTTTCATCAAACATCACATGTACACTTTATTCTACAACATAGTTCTTTTTGTTATAGATCTTATAAGCTTTACTATGTAAATAATATCCCAAGAATACTCCCTCATCACTTCTGGGATCAAACTTACCTAGGGAATCTTTTTCATTATTGCGAACAAAGTACTTGCATCTAATTTCCCTAAGATGGGATATATTTAGCTTTCTTCCTTTAAGTGACTCATAGGGAATCTTCTTAATAAGAGGTGTAGTCATGTAACTATTTATGATGTAGCATGTAAAAATTCAGCAAACTTAGCATTTTCAAATTTAGTTCCATGATCAGACCTAATTGATGCAAGTTGATTACCTAGTTGTTTCTGAGTTTTTCTAACAAAAGAAGTAAACATGTCAAATGCTTCATCTTTAGATGTTAAAAACAATGTCCAAGTAAATCTAGAGTAATCATCAACAAGCACCATCACATATCTTTTACCACCTCTACTTAATGTTCTCATTGGACCACAGAGATCCATATGGACCAGTTCCATCATTCTGGTGGTGCTTACCACTTTCTTGCATTTAAAAAAGGATCTTACATGCTTCCCCATTACACAAGCCTCACAAACTGTCTTCCTTTAACTTGATGTTACGCAGCCCTATCACCAGGTCCTTAGAGACTAATTTGTTGAGTTGACTCAGACTTGCATGTCCAAGTCTCTTGTGCCAAAGGAGGGGATCATTGTTCAAGAAACTTAAGCAAATGAGTTCATTTTCTGAAAGTGTGGATAAAATATACAATGTATGTATTGTTTACTCATTTTCCCTGCAAAACAATCTTGCCAGTGGTAAGATTAATCACAAAATATTTGGTAGAGGTGAATGCTACCAAATTACCTTTATCACATAATTGTGATACACTGATTAGATTGTACTTTAGGCCATCTATCAAATAGACATTCTCAATAGAGTGAAAATCAGTCTTACCTACTTTCCCAACCCCAATGATGTCACCTTTCTTCCCATTTCCAAAGGAGACATTACCTTCTTTGAAGTCCTCAAGTGAAAGGAAATGGTTCTTGCTTCCTGTCATATGCTTTGAGCATCTACTATCCATGTACCATATTAGGTTGCTCCCCTTCACTTGGACTCGCAAAAAGAAATCAGGGGTTAGTCTTAAGAACCCAAACTAGTTTGGGTCCCTTTCTATAGGCAAAAGGGTAAATCAGATTTTTTTAGCCCAACTTGGCAGCCTATTTTTCCCTTGAACAAATTCTTTATTCTTTTGACTAGCCTTTTCTTTTGAAATACATTCACTTTTACAGTGACCAATTTTACCACAATGTGTGAAAATTTTGTTCTCAGGAAGTGTGAAGTACTTGCTTTTGGGATCCCACTTAGGTGCAGGGGTCCCGTAGCCAAGTCCTCTCTTGTTGCTACTATGGTGTTTGTGTAGCCATGAAAGCGCATCGGAGGACCAATTCCATTTACAGGTTCTGTCTAGCTCGTGGTTAACCTTGTTTAAATCCTCCTTAAAGACTTTTATCTGCTCATCTCTTTTGTACAACTCATTTTTCATTTTTCCTACATTTTCTTCTAAAGTGAGTTGTGTGTGATCAGCTTTCTTTTTACCAGTTCCTAATTTCAATTTTAGTTTTCAGATCTAAGATCTAGGACAGTGGTGTCAAGTTCATGAACCTGGTTTTTTAACTCAGCATTTTTACTTTCACCTTCACTAGCCCTAAGTTCTAGATTTTTGCACTTAGCTTTCAAAATCACACACTCCTTAGACAACTATTTATTTTCATTGTTTAGATCCTCAAATTCATCAATGAAATCCAGGAGTAACTTAGATAGCCTTTCTTTAGACAAAAATTTAATCTTGTCTTTGAGATGAGTTATACTTACCTCAGATTCCTCATCGGATTCTCCAATTGCCATAAATGCTTGTTCATCTCCATCTTAACCCTCTGAGTCCTCCTCTGAGCTTTCTCCCCAGGCAGCAACCATAACCTTTGTTGATGCTTTGTTCTTCTTGGGTTGAACCTATTCCTTCTTCCAGTTCCTTCATTCAGCTCTTTCCTTCTTCCATTCAATTTCCCATTGAGGGCAATTTTTTATGTGCTTATCAGTCTTCCCACGCTTGTAACAACCCTCATTGGTTTGTTTTTAAGGAACCCTTGGTTTGCCATAGCTTCCACTTCTTGAAGGACCCTTTTCTCTCATTAGGTACTTCTTGAAGTCCTTTGCGATCATGGTCATTTCATCCTCATCTAGATCAGCACCTTCAGTGATTCTGAATGTCAGGCTCCTTTCCTTCTTCGGTGCATCCATCTTCATGGTTTGCCTTCTAAGTTCATAGGCAGTGAGATTTCCAATTAGCTCATCCAATTTAAGAGTGGCAATGTTCTTTGATTCCTGAATATCAGTGATTTTGCTTTCCCAAGAGACTGTCAGAACCCTTGTTAAAATCTTCTCAACTTTGTCTTCTTAAATAATAACCCTTCCAAGATACTTAAGTTCATTTGTCAGTGTGGTGAACCTTATATACATCTCCTGGATGGTTTCCCCTTCTTTCATGGTCAAATTCTCATATTGAGAATACAGTAGTGTTCCTCTAGACCTCTTCACTTGAGGTGTTCCTTCATGAGCCACTTGCAAAGTGTCCCAGATTTCCTTAGCAGTGGTACAGCTTTGAATTCTACTGTACTCGTCTGGACCAAGTCCACACACAAACTATTTCCTGGCTTTAGCATTCTTTTTCCATTTCCTCAAATCCTCAGCAGTGCGTCAGCTCTTGTTTTTGGCACTTCTACTCCTTCAACAGTCTTTTTCATGGTAGCCAGGGGACCATCAGTGACAATGTCTCATAGCTCATTATTTCTCCGATGATGTGATCTCTCACTCTATTTTTCCACTAAGAATAGTACTGGCCATTAAAGAGTGGAGGCCTAGCGGTGGATTGACCTTCCTAGTTTCCAGGTGGTTCACTCATCTTGATCTTTTCCTAAGGTGTTAGCCTCTTCAAGGATAACCTGCTCTACTACCGATACACAGGGGGGTAATATGTGTGGTGACCAATTTTTCACTTAAACTGATTATAGAAGGACCTGGTTTTTCAATGTGTTCTAACTACTACTGTTGCAAAATAATAAATATAGAAAGTAAAGAACACAAGTATATTTACGTGGAAAACACTCAGCTCAAAAGGTGAAAAAATCATGAACTACTACTTAGTAGGATTTTCCGTAACACTTCACTAAATCACTAAGCCAAAATAGCATTTACAAAACTCTTTGTAAACCTAAGGATTACCTATAATCTTGTTGTAGCAACTATCCTCTAACTGTTGCAACAAATTCAAGTTAACTCTAACTTGAATACTCAAAGTACCTATTACAATTGCTTCTATATAAAGCTAAAAAGTACAATATTGGAACACCTACTACAATTGAACTAAAAATAAACAAAGACACATAAAACTCTTTATGGGGTTGGTTCTTCAATCTAGTTCATGTAGCTTCAGGTTTACACACTTGAATAACACACGAACGGCTTGCAAAAAGCCTAGCTATTTTGCTCTCAATTCACATTTAACTTCTGCATTTTTGTGCAACACTATAATGTGAGAACATCCTGCAATTTATAGAGTTAGTAGATGAAGAAATAACTAGAGTTCTGATGCAACTCTTCCTTGCTGAAAGAGTTCTAGTTGATTTCAACTTCTAACTCCTTCCCTATCTTGGATAGTGTTCTCTTTGATTAAGGAGTCTTGTTATCAATTATGCAACCTTTTCGATCAGGAGATATGAAATACACCAAGTTAAGCTTATCTCTTTCACGTGCATCCCACATGCTCGAATCTACATATTTTTGTGCCCCTGAGGGATAGACCTGCGGGATGGACCTGGTCCATCTCTGAGTTCCTTTTGTCAATCGTCAAAACTTAACCTTTACTTGGGCCAACACACAGAGCTTATATTGGATTAGGTATATATCTAGACTAAGTGAATGATGTGCCCAAAATGCACTCCCACCTGTGGTTGTTTCTTTCTACTTCTAATGATTATGCTAATGTTTTCAAATGAAAAGCTAGAATGATATTTTTGGTGTTGTTCTTTTTTTAGATTATAAAAGATCTAGGGTCACGACTTCCACCTAGGTAGTTACTTAACGGATTGAGGGCTTTAGTTAGGTTTGATTGGTCGGGATGTAATATAGCAATCACATACAATTACCCACTCGATAACTCTTCGTAATTTGAGTGGTTTTGCCCAATTTAGCTTTCTCAAGTACAGATGGGTAATTCACAAAACAAGTGAAAGATGGTCAAGTCGGGTCTTACTCTCTCTAGATTCAACCCTTTAGTTGGGGCTATCAATTTCTTAAGTTCACCCCAATTCCTTGTTACCAAGCTTTCCTAGACTTAGTCTCTCTTTCTCAAGTAGAGACTAAGACAATTGAGCATGAATCAATGTCTGCAATCATTAATTCTTAAATTCAATCTAGAACTAGGATAAATATCACTCACGCAATCACAAACAAGCCCTAAATCAAACACCCATTAGGTACCCACACTAGGGTTGGGTCACAACCCTAGCTAGAAATTTAGCTACTCATAGAGAAAATTGAAAAAACTAAAGAAGAAAATAAAATTAAACTCATAATAGATGATAAATAGAAGAAAATCTAATGTTAAAATGATAAACTATCACAAAGTTACCCAAAGAAGTAAATGAAAAACGGCTATCTATTTTCTGGTGTTCAAACTTAACCTAATTTTGACAAATAAGACTATGTATACACAACTGAAATTATCGAGAAAAATAGTCCCTGCAGAGGTTCTACGGCCGCACAATTTTGTGTGCCGCTTGATAGGATGGACTTCTGCGGCTACACAATTTTGAGTTGCGGCTGCACTTCTTCAAATTTTGCGCACCGCACATTTATGAGTGTAGCCGCGCTCTTGAGCTCGAGCTCTATGATCGGGTCCAAGCCTATACTACTATTGAGTAGCAAGGGTGGTCGATGTTGTTTTAACCCAACTAAGTCAGGATCGAATCCACAGGGAGTTAATAATTGGAACTAGGATTATATCTAAGCTAGATATGGGCTTTGAGTCTAATTACACTTCCACAAGTTTTGGGTTTGATTTCTACTTCTAACTTTAATCTAAAGATTGCAATGATTGAAACTAAGGAAAATATTTTTGTTGTTGATTTTCAAATGGCTAAAGAGATTAGGGTAGTGACTTCTACCTAGGTGGATATCCAACAGGTAGCAAGAATCTAGGGCAAGCATGATTGGTTAGGGTCGTAATATAGCTATCGCACCCGGGTACTCACACTATACCTCTCGGTAGTTTGAGTGATTTTGCCCAATTTGGATTTCTCAAGTGCAAATGGGTATTTATGCAATTCGAGTGGTATAATCTCAAGTCGGGTATTACTATCGCTAGGTTTAACCCTTTAATTGGGGATATCAATTTCTTGAGTTCACCCCAATTCCTTGTTAGCCTAGTTTTCCTAGACTTAGTCCCTGTTTCTCAAGTAGAGACTAAGTTATAAAGGCATGAATCAATGTTTGCAGCCATTAATTATATAGTTTTAGCAAGAACTGGGCTAAATATCACTAACTCATTCACATTCAAGCCCTAAAATCAAGTACCCACACTAGGGTTGGGTGACAACCCTAGCTGTGGGTTAGCTACTCATGGAAATAATAGAACTAAATATGGAAAGAAGATAAAATTCATAATACTAGATTAAAGGATAAAAATCTAATGTTAAAAGATGAATCTAGTACAAAATTTCTCAAAATAGAAAACTCAGCCGTCTCATATGCTCCTCCAAGACAAAACATGACCTAAAAATGATGAAAAGTTCTATTTATACTAAGCTAAAAATATCTGACAAAAATACTCCTGCGGAGGTTGTGCTACTATATAATTCTGAGTGCTGCCACACTCTTGCTTTCCCGGCCGCAAAATTCTATACGCAGTCCGCATTGTTGAGCTGAGCTTTAGCGGACTGCATAATTTCGATCGCGGCTGCACAAGGGACTTCTGCGGAGCGCACTTCTCTCTTTTGCTTAAATTGTAAGCTCTCTGAACCTCAGTCATCACAGTCCACATAATTTCAATCGCGTCCGCATATTTTTGGTGTGGTCTGCGCTTATCTTTTAGCCTAAAAATCACACTTTTTGAATCTCCCTTATGCGGATCACATAATTATGCTCGTGGCCGCACAATATTCATGCGGTCCGCGCTTCGGAACTCTTTTCCCAGCCTTGGTTTTTGTTCAATTTTGACTCCTTTGTGAGTTGATTAAGGTTCCTCTGGCTTATTTTGAATAATTCCTGCAAGCAAGCATATTTCATTAGTTTCCAGGAATACCTTCAAGTATTTTTGGCCTAAAACACAAGTAAAAGAGAGCAAATAATATATTAAAAGCCCTATTTATCAACTCCCCCAAACTTAAGTTTTTGCTTGTCCTCAAGCAAATAAGGTAATTCCCACCTCCCCTAAAACATAAGGATATTTCAGCTGCCCTAAGGTGAATCAATCATGCATCAATTGGAACTTACAATTACCCTCAATACAAATGAATTATCAACAACACCATGCTTTGACTTTTTGAGTACCATAGTTCTAATGTGACACTAGAGCATCAAGAGTTGACTATATTCATCAAGGAAGCTCTCTCTATTCCGTAGGTCATTGTGGAACCCAAACTCCTCCTCCTCTACTCTTCATAAGAAAATCTCACTTTAGAATGTAACACTCAAAACAATTATTGAAAAGAAGTACGGTCATCTCTCTCAAAAAAATGACACAAGTCCGGCTCTAGGTACCATAAGCTTGCCCCTTATGTAAATCACCACTAATGCTCACTCAATTCAAAATCATATAGGGCTTTTGTGGGAATGTAATGAAGGCTTTTGGATCAAGGTAGGACTTATTGGCATATGATCGTTTCATCTTTCCTTAAGAACCCCATTTTCTCATTTCGGCTCATACTTTCTTGATTCTTTGAGTCATTTTCTTCTTCCTTAGGGGAATACAGAGACACACTGTTACTCTTTCTTCCTCATGACAATAATTTTTCTCTTTTTCTAATCATTCCATGCCTTTCATCATTGCTTTCTTTGAATCCCTTCAACTTTCTACCTTATTCACTTTCTTTTTGACATATTTCTTTTTTGAACTTTTTTTCTCTTCTTTGCCATCCCTTTTCTTCATTTCTTTTTGTTCTTTGTACCTTTTATGACTTGCACATTCCTCGTCTCTCCCCCAAACTTATGCTTTTGCCAATTGTCTATCAAGAATGCTAAGGAAAGATCGGGTGCCAAGAGAGGGTCATTTTAGAACGAGTTAAGGCTTGTAACGGGGTTATTGAAAGAAAAAAGGCTTCGACTCAAAGGGTTGACTAGGGATATCACATTGGTAGCTACGGAAGCTTTCAAGTTTCAAATTTGATCAAGGAGAGCCTACAATTATTTCTCAAGTCGAGCTACACTTAGAATTTTGCCTAGACAAACATTCAGGGAAAGTTCTAGACTTATTAGTACGGAACTTGGACTTACAATTCAATACCTCACCTCTCAAGCTACTGGTTTGTTAAAGAGAACAGAGTCAAGGGCCACAACAATCCTAGATAAGATTGAACATCACAAATGGCTCAAAGAAACCACTCGATGATTGTTTTAGTCAACACAAGAGTGTAAAGGTCACAACTATATCTATTCTTTGCCAATAAAATTGTTTCTAACCATAAGGTCGAAGGTAAATGTGTTATTACAAAGTGAAGCCCGCTTGAGACACTTTTATTCATTACTACTATATATATCAAAACATAGAGAAAACAGACTCAATCCTTTAAGAAGATTGTCACGCCATCCATCGTTGGGAAGAGCCACATGATTCATACAACATCCACTTTTGGAAAGAATCGTGGAATTAAGAAATCCAAAGGCTTATTGTCAACACAAAACGTAAAAAATAATCTAACAACTTAACAAGAAACTACTAAAGGAAATAAGAAACTATGCTACTAAGGGAAAATAACAAAAGAAGCTATGAAGTAAACTACGGAAATTAAACTGAATATATACAAACTTGAGGTAAATCGAATATATACATAAATAGAAATGAATACATACATCAAATGGTAAAAATATATACATACCAAAAGTGAAAATAAAGAATATATGCATACCAAAAGTCAAAATAAAGATAAATAACGATAAAGAAAAATAGTGTAATGGTTATTACATACCAAATGTCATCAAATCAAAATGGCCCACCTCCCAAATGAAAAATAGCATTGTCCTCATTGCTCATAACAAATAAGAATAGGGGAAAAGGGTAGAGAGTAGAGAAAAATCCCTATGTGGTCTTTGTCTGCATCGGGTCCTCAACATCAGCACCCTCTATCTCCTCTAACTAGATCTCCACATCCTTTGACTGTGGGACTACAGGGTTGTTGAGCATCTGAATCAGCTCCTCAGCAATGTGTGATGCTGTATCTGGCTCCTCAGATTGGCCGGCTGCTGCCCCTGGTGCCTCGGCCTCTGCTGCATGTGCTGCTGGGACTGTCTCCTCCATGAGAAGCTCCATTGTCAAGTTTCCTACATGTGCAATCTTCTCAACCTCCTTAGCCAGCTTCTCCATGGAATTCTTTGAGGCCTGAGACTTCTTTATCTTCTTAACCTGCTTGGTCATATCTACAATGACCTTCCTATGTGTATCAAGAATCTCCAGGATCTTCTTCTGGTTGTCCTGGATCCTCTTCAATGAGTCCTTCACTGATAAAGGTACCTGAAGCGCTGCTGGGGCTAAAACCTGTGATGCCACTGCACTAGGTATAGTAGGCAGCTTTGTGGTATATATTTGTATCCAGTCGTTGAGACTGGATAGTGTTTGGGAAACCCTTAGTGTAGTCTGAGGGTAGGTAGAAGATGAAGGCACTAATAGTGGCACAGAGATAGATGGTCCGGAAGATGGAGGACGCGCGGCTGCTACTCCAGTAGAAGTATCGGCTGCTCTGGAGGGCTCGGCAACTGACCCCGTGGCTACTCAAACTGGACAGTGGAGGTAGTGGCTTTACCCCTGGATTTAGAGTTTTCCGCTCCCTGGAGATGATACCATGAGAAAGGCTTTTTAGCCTTTACCTCCACATAAAAATTTCTTGCCTCTACCCCTTGATCTTTGAAATACTCACTGAGAAAGTTAGGGTAGGGGTATGAATTTTCTCCTTTGTGGACTGTATTAGATATTTTTGTAGGACATCAATTTCCCCACATTAATAAGATATCCTACCATGATGGAAGCTACAAGTACTACCCGGGAAAGTGGAAGGATATCTTCATACTGTCATGGGTCAAGATGGCTGCAGACGAATGTTTGAAACCTTTTGCTTCAAAGTTAAGGGTGCCTCTTACAATTGGCACTCCTGATGCTAGCCATGCGGGTGTTGTCCTCGGAATAGCAAGTATCTCAGCTAGCCATGGGCGAACTGCCTCACCCAAGGCTAGCTTCTCCAAGTATTGCACAACCACAACCTCCTCAAACCCTACATATTTGCTTAGTGCTTGGCCATCAAACTGGATTTTCAAGTTCCTGACCTTTGTCACTTTTGTACCACTTTTGATGGGGGCAACATTGGCATAAAATTCCTTGACGAGGTATTCCTTGGCATCTTATGGAGGGTTGGTGAATCATTTCCATCATTTTCTCTCCATGAAGTGCTTTAGGACATTTGGATTGTGCTGGCTTAGGTCTTTGGTTATGAAATTTTGCTCAATAGTGAGCGACCTTTGGGGCCACCATTCCTTAAACGTGGCATACACCTTCTCACTGACAAACCTATCAGCCCACACCTCCGGCTTTCATGATCTAGCCAGACCTCACACAATTGTGTCACCCCATATCCCATCAACCGGGACCTCATCATCATCTTCTACGTTTATTGGAGCTGGAGGAGTATGTGTAGGAGAGGGTTCAGAATTGTTTATCGTGAAAATAGTAATAATAGTTCAATTTGATTATGAGGTTCTAAAAATACGTGATCTATTTTTATGCTAGTTGTTAAGAAATGGATGCTAAGTAAAAGATTAGAAAGCAAGATTATAGCTTGGAGATGATATGATTTTCAAACCAAACAGCTGGAGATCGGGGCCTCGAGCTGTCGTATATGAGGCCTCGGGGTCGAGTTGGGTGACCAGCTTAGAGAGATTGAGGGAGGACTAATAGTTATGATAGCTACGATGATGGCTATTTATGATCAATGATAAGAAATAAAATATGAACAATAAATAGAACAGAATGAATGTAAGTAATAAATGAAGTAATGAAATCAAGAGAATATGTTAGAGAGAAGAGAGAATGTTATTATATTTCTTAATATTGAATATCAGATATCTACAAAATGATAAGGATCTCCTTTATATATGAGGGAGAAACCTGACATAGTACAAATGCATTTATTACAAAGTAAGATAGCTGGTACAACTACCTAGTAATCTAGTGCAAACTGGTGCTATCCTTGCAGGTGACGCCAGTTCGGACTATGTGCCTAGGGAACTTCCTTCTTACCCTCGATACCCACCAACTCATGATGCGTCAAGGTCGAGTGTGAAGAGCCTTCGAAGTCAAAGCCTCGAGCCATGCCCCCGGATCTTCGGGGTCTTTTTTGAGGCTAAGGGAGAGACACAATGCAAGAGATTTTCCCCTATGATTCACCAACCCAGTGAACAAGTACATTCGGTCTTATCGTCCTGGCCATTCATGAAATGGGAAATGGACATCATCGGACCTTTACCAACGGCACCAGGTAAAGCTAAATTTATTTTATTTGTGACTGACTATTTCTCAAAATGGGTGGAAGCACAGACTGTCAAAAAGATAAGAGAAAAAGAAGTCATTGATTTCATCTAGGACCACATTATGTGCCGATTCGAGATTCCTTCCGAGATAACATGCGATAATGGGAGGCACTTCATCGGAAGCAAAGTAACGAAGTTCCTCGAGGATCACAAAATCAAGAGAATCTTGTCGATGACTTACCACCCATGTGCAAACAGTGAGACTGAATCCACAGACAAAACCATCATCCAAAACTTAAAGAAGAAGTTGGAAAGCGCTAAAGGAATATGGAGAGAAATATTGCCCGAAGTACTCTGGGCAAACCGAACAACCTCAAAATCAAGCACAGAGGAAACACCTTTCTCTCTAGTATATGGTGCCGAGGATTTGATACCAGTAGAGGTCGTAGAGCCAAGCGCCAGATTCTGACACACCACTGAGAGCTCGAACAATGAGGCCATGACTGCGGCCCTCGAACTATTAGATGAAAATCGAGAAGACTCACTGGTTCGAATGGCCGCCCAAAAACAAAGGATCGAAAGGTATTATAACAGGAGAACAAACCTCCGACACCTCAGAAACGGGGACTTGGTCCTAAGGAACCCCAGCAACACCCAAAACCCTAACGAAGGGAATCTAGGCCAAAATTGGGAAAGACCGTACCGCATCCTTAGAGTTATCGGCAAAGGGTCCTACAAGCTCGGTACCATAAAAGGCGGGCAGTTTCCAAGCAATTGGAACATATCAATGCTGAAAGGATACTACTGCTAAGGTATCCGATGGAAGATTCCAAAACACCATCCGGCTCGAAGACCTTAAGGTTTTTTTTAAAGCAAATCCACTAGGCAGGAGCCTAGGTCTAGTTTTATTAATACTAAAAAGCAAAAAAAAGAACCACATAGGAAGAGTACAAATAAGGGGGAAATAACACCAGTAATGTTGCCTTTATGCCTTGTCTATATAATCACTCATATGCGCCTCACAATGCCTTTATGGCAGCCTCATGTAGAGGAATCATGGTGTAGCTACCGGCAAAGTCTCACGAGGGCATACAATCTTATAGCCATTTGGATATATTTCCAAAGGCATAGGACTAGAGCAATATAAACTGGGCTACATTACCTTACTAATCCTATTGAGGCAAATAAAAAGCCTCACCTACTAACAAGCATGTAAAAAGAAGGAACTAGCTAGAACTAGATATTCTATGATCATCATAGAGTTTATAACATACTCTGTGATGATATTACATAGAACTATGCTAATGTGATGGTAGAATAAAAATATGTAGAAATAACAGTAATGTTCTCTCTTCTCTAGTGTTGTGAAGCCTTCAATTTGTATCCGCTTGTCTTCATCCTCTACCTTCTTTAAAATGTCTTCAAACTTCATGCTTTCTTCTTTGAATTATTGGATTTTGTGGATGTAGTTTGGGTGGCTTACTTTTGTTTGGCAATTCTCATCGGAAGTCGCCTTACGTTTGCATCTTCATTCACCTTGCCGTCCCAACTTTTATCCCTTGTACGAGATTTCTTACTTTTTCCACTATGCATAGGTGATAAATCACCTTTTCTTGCTACTCTGCCCGGCATTGATTCAGAATATTTTCTTCCTCACCATCTTCATATGTATCTCTGCCCACAATCACCAGATTTGGCATGTTTTGATCGAAACCTTGTGTCATCAAGGTATTTATATCTTGTACACTGGCCAAACTTGCCTTTTTTTGTTGTTGTCTTTGTAATTTGTTCCTACACATATTCCCACGACCAGTGCTAGAAACAGTATGATTTAAAGAGTGTAGAGGATCAGTACTTACCATTGCATCCAAGAGTTTTCTCTCCACTAACGAAATAACTGGAGTAGTTGTTACAATTTGTTGCTGTGCAAAATTTGACGTTTTTTCTCCTTTTCAACCATCAATAGGCATAGAAGCTGAGGTGTTTGGAGTAGGTTGTTGTTGCATTGTCTCAATTTGTTTTAATTCCTGCAGATATTTTCCAGCATTTGAAGGCAGTACTAGCGCGACTAAAGAGCTTTCATTAAGTTGTTGTTGTCCAGCTATTTCAAGTGCTTTTTAATGTTCAATAACTGATGATATTGCTGAATTTTGTTCCTCCATACATATACCAGCTGTTGTACTTGTACCAATCTGCTGCTAACCGGACGTAATTGGCATTATATTTTTCATCATAGTATCAGTTGTTGTGCTTGTTGCTGTGCATTTTTAGGGACAAAAACTGGAGCTTTTGCATTAAGTTTGCTACTGGAATTCACCTTCATGGAGATGCCAATTTTAGGTACTGATGGTGAGCCAACTGAGAGCACACATTCATCTTTACTCTCTTGTTCGTCATCTTCACTCGAGTTCCCAACATACGCATCATCGTAGTCTTCTTCCTCCTCATACTCACGTTGATCTTACCATATCCTGCATTTGATAGCCATCCCCCTCAAATTCGCCTTTATAACATCATTATTATTCCTAGAGGACAACATCAACTCACTTCTATGTTCACCACACGATTCCAACGATTATGATGGCACTTCATAGACTGAGGTGTTCAAAGTGACCATTGGTTGTTTAACCATGTTTGTATGAATCATCATTGCATTCTGAGCCTCTTTGATGATTTGTTCAACATGAGGGCTGGAAAAATGTAATGTAGGAACATTAGAACTGTGTATGCCCATTAGCTCCTCCACACCATTTTTCTTTGAGGCATGTTGTCGAGCACTCCCTTCCTTTGCCAAATTTTCACTATCCTGTAATCCTTTTTCGCTACCAGTGCAAGGAACAAGTTGTTTGTTCATCATATCACCTTTTACTGTTGGTGATTCCAGTTGCTCATCATCCACAGCTGCCAAAACTTCAAAATTATCTGAGTTGGAGACACAGTTAAAGCCATTTTGTCAAGGACCTGTAATTTGTTGCCTGGCAATACTGATTTCTTGGTGGGTGATTTTCTAGCAGAAACTACATTCCATTTTTCAATTTTTTCATTTGTACCATTACATTTACCATCCACCTTTTCATTCCCATCCTTAATATCCAAATACTCACCCTTTTCCCCATTCTCCTTACCTCCAGAAGTGCGGGCCTCACCATCCAAAGTGATCACTAGTGTTGCCAATTGCCCAGTGTTCTGTATATATGTTGCTTCTATAGAAGCAACCCTTTCTTTTACACATTGAGCATTAATATTAGCTTGAATATTAGTAACCTTTGAGGCTATATCTATTGCACATTCCACTCCTTCTCTACCTCCATGTTTCATTACTTTTGATGAAACATCAATTGCATTTTTAGTAAGCAGCTTATCATAAGCTGCTACAACTGGATTTACTGCATCACAAATTCTTGCCAAAGCTTGTCTAGCAGGAACATCACGTGTAGGTTTAGGAGGTCCCTTATCGATCATTGAAACATCTCTTACAGACACACCTTTAACTGCTTGATTCTTCATAGCCTCATTGTTCACATTGCTAACTTGTTTTCCTTCTTTAGTTTGCAAAAACTGCTGCTCGATAAGTTTTTCTCTTGTTGTTTCATCTCTTTGCTCACCACCTTTTTCTGATAAATCCTTACCTATTTGTCCAGTTCTTTAAGCATTTAAATAGTCCCTTGCATTCCCTTGTAACTTGTCAAAGTTAGTTACTTCCTTAGTAGGCAGATCAATGTCGATATTTTCCTCCTCTGTCATCACTTCTGTTTCAGCTTATTTTTTCATAACTCGACACACCTTTTCGTCATGTCCTTGATTCTTGCAATAGGTTTAATACTTAGGAAGATTGTCATACGCTATTTTCTGATAGTGCACGACATATATCAACAATCTGAAGCTTGACCTTTTTTGGTTATTTATACAGTAGATCAATTATAACTTTAACTCTAGCAACACTAGGTCTAGTTTTATCTTGTGTCGCCTTGTCCACAGCAAGATCTTTTCCCACAGATGATGCTATAAACATTAATGATCTCGTAGCGAAAAAATTAGGTGGCAAACCTGGTAGCAAAATCCAAATGACTGCCACAGACGTCTCCTCCTTCAGATTGAATCCTAATGTCCATGGGAATGTTCTAAAGAAGTATTCATCGCCTTTGGATTTAAGATATACAGTCGACTTTTAAAGGAACTGAACATAATCATTATATAGATGAAACATGACCAAAAGGTGACGAAATTCCAACTGCCCAACGTTACAGTAGCCTTGAACGTCAAATTGCGACGAGAAAATTTTTCGAACCTCCTGTATATCAGTTTTCTGTATGAAAATTTAACAACGACTGCCTGGTGGAGTCCTTATTCCTTTATGAATTCATTAACATCATCCGTTGTGAATTCTATTACTGGTTCTCCATGATCAAGTTTAACTAGAAACAACTCTATTTTTGACGAAACTTGAGCAGACTGTTTTGATTATAGTTTTGTAGCATACGATTGTTTTGTATTATGTTTTGGATCAGTTTCTATCTGGTTTTGAATCACTTCTCCCACAACCAAAGGCTGGGGAGAGATCAACGCAGCCATGGCTACCCTAGCACAAGAAACACGCCAATTCTAGGGAGAGAAATAAGAGAGAAGGGAGAGAGTTATCTTGTGGGGTGGGTTTAGGGTTTAGGGTTTTTAAAGCATACGTTGCACTCTTTTCCTTCGACCGGGTTTTCCTCCCAAAAGGGTTTTACCGGCAAGGTTTTTAATGAGGCAACATCTATATGCTACCAAAGGAAAACTCAACAAGCATTCAAGGCTTCTTTTGCAATCAACCTCAAATACTGGGGGGCATCCCCCTGGAAGGTCACCTACTCGGTGAAGCCAAGATGCGCTAAATAGGGTCTCGATAGGAAAACAATGTACCGGGCCAAACAGTCGAATGAACTGTGCCCGTATAGAATCACTAAGCCCTTAACAGCAAAGACATGTGTACTTGTACTAAGTTTACAAGTAATGGCTTCCGAGCCAAGAAACCCTCGATGACTCGGGGATTGCCGCCAATCGCCACCCCCTCCCCCCTCAATGAGGTAGTACCAAGTTTACAAGTAATGGCTCCCGAGCCAATAAACCCTCAATGACTCGGGAACTGCCGCCAATTGCCACCCCCATCGACTTATCAAAGCCCGAAGTCACAAGACCACATACGGGCAGCCTCGGTCTCGTAAGACCTATATATGGCAATAACAATATCTATAAGACCTCAAGCAAGGCATGAACCACACTTTTACCAAGTGACAATAACTGTAAGACCACAAAGGCATGTAAAACTTGTAAGAACTTACTAAAGGCATAATCCCTATCTTAAAGTTAAGGCTATATATCGAACTTGTAAGACCCCTAAAAGGCATATCCTCAATATAGACACCGAAAGTACTTCACTTGGAAACTGAAAGGCTCCGGCCAAACACAAATGACTACAGTTATAAGATTGTGCTATCCAAACTAACGCGACTCGGGGACGCCTGACCGTCACTATAAAATCACAGGCCTTTAATTACTTTGAAAGTACTTCGAAAAGAACTGGTTAAATAGGCTACCCTCTACATAGGCAAAAGAGCTTCGACCATGTCAGCTCCTAACTACAGGCTTCGAGATACTTAGCCACCGAGCCATAAATCCCGAGGTGCTCGATCATCGCCATACAACAACTCACAATTGAGGTTTAATTGAACCATCAAAGAGGTATACAGAACACAATCTCAAAAAGTCCTTAACGAGGGAAAAATAAAGCCCATATAAAAGGTCGTACCGACCTAAAGCGTAAGAGCCACTCACGCCAGCTCATATAAAAGGTTGTACAAACCTAAAGCATAAGAGCCACTAACACAACCCATATCGTACCGACCTAAAGCGTAAGAACCGCGGACGCTAGCTCATACAAAAGGTCGTATCGACCCAATGCATAAGAGCCTAAGGGACACCTTTAAATTCGAAAACTTGAGGGTCAAATGAGTTCGAGTCGAAACCTGACTCGAAGACTGAACTAGAACAGTTAACTAATAATGTTTAAGAGCAAAAGCATAAGAGCTCAAACGATGGCTTATACCAGCACTAAAATCAAATGTCACACCAGCCCAACGTATAAGAGCCAGGACTAACTCGAGAACACTAGGGGACTGACCTTCGACTATTATGAGTCGCTCAGCAATAGAAAAAATCCGAGGGTCTAACCAAGGTCTAAAATCTCGAATCGATTATCAAAAAACAAGTGATAAAAATGAAAATCCTTTTATACATATTACTCACAGAGGCATGTTTAAAAGGCCTTTAAAAACCCTTACAAGGAAGGAGCCAGACAGATTCCTAATCTATCATCAAGCCTACATCTTTGATGGATCCACCAGAGGTTGTGCCCCAATGGTTCCCACTACAGGCCCAGGATATTCAATGGCCTCTTGCCCTCCAGGGATTCCGCCTTCATTCTCATCATCTCCTAAGCCACTACCAGATGCACCTCCGGAAGCAAATAGGGCAGAACCTTTCTTATCTAGGGTCTTCACCCACTCAAGCTCGGTAGACAAATTTATACCCCCGTATCTATATCCTCGAGAGTCTGCCTCCGAGAGTCTAACCGAGCATGTTCCACGGCTCGAGTCAATTTTAAATCAGCCCCCTCAGACGCTCTCCCAGCTTGAGCGTTTATCACAACAGCATCCTCTTTGTGCAAAGATATAATCACCTCAGCTTCAGTTTTGATCCCGGATAGTGTAGCAACTAACTCAGAATGGAGACCTCTATACTTGTGTCTATCCGCCATCGTGTCATGAAGCTGGTGCCCAACTAAGGCCATCTTTTCCTGGGGGGTATCCCTCTCAGAAGTTATCTCTCTCACATGTCGTTTGAGTTTGAGAACTTAGGAGTCTCTATCTTGGAGCTCGTCCCTCGGAAGGGCACCTTCCTTCTCAAACTGCACAAATCATATCAAAGATGTCAAAATGCTGGGATCTGGAAAACATTCAGAAAATAGCAAACATAAAGTAGGTAACCTATTCAACAAGATGAGTCTTCTCACACTCATGACGGGTCGCCTCAGCCTAAAACAGGGTGAAAGTCTGATTATAAAGCACCCTGGCCCAGAGCCATGAAAAAGACAAGTTAGAAAGATAAAGATCAGGACCGACGAGCAAGATTTACAAAAACTACCTGCTCGCAAATCCTGTTCATCTCACTGAAGATGAGCGAAGCATCTAGATCGGGATTTCCCTCGGGAGCGGCTAAAGTCCTTTCAAAGGCATATGCCTCTGATGGGTACCCCCGTATCGGATGTTTCTTTGTTTTGGGCATCTTGCATTCCCTTAGGAGGTAAGGTCATTCCCTGAGGGGAATCACTCACGACAATAACACCAACAGGGTCAATTAGGGTCGTCTCTTGTCCTTGCAGGGCTCTAGAACTTGTTTCCTCCGAGCCGACTACCGAATGCGCCTCAGCTCGAGGGATATTTTGGCCATCAGTCGACTCGAGGACATCACCCAACACTTTCTCAATGGCCTCTCTAGCCCAAAGTTGGACCACGACGTTATCAAGCTCCGGCTCAGAAGCCAACGTCTCTCCAATGTGAGGGTCGATTAGGTTTTCCCCTCCCTCAGATGCTATCAAGAAATTATTTTCCCCCTCGCCTTCAGCTTGGGGACTCCCCGCTGCTTCTGGGGTCAAGGCTGCTAAGTTGGCCTTAGTCTCTTCCACTTTGGTCTTCTCGGATTCTGAAGGTTTATTCAATAGTTCCCTTTGTATTTTCTTCCCTTCATCACGTATCGAGGTATCTTCTTTTCCAGGCGATGTTTCCTTCATCAAGAGGACCTCCCCCAGACCTACACGAATGCAAGAGATAAGCACAGGGAGTAAGGACAATATCGACTGTAATTATGATTAAAAGGTATGACTGCAACAAGAGTAAAGGCTTACTACGATCCTTGGCATCCCATCGAGCTTGGGACAGATCACGCCACACTCGCTCAGTGTATGGGAAAATTGAGTCCAGAGGGCTGACCCAGCCCAAGAGTTTTGTAACTGTGCCAAGGTAAACTGCTACGGCTACATTAGCAAAAGAAATTAGTGCATGGAAATATGTACCTAAAAAGAAGAAAGGTGATGCTAGAGAACGTATCTACTTACGTTCCATATTCCACCCTTCGGGGAACGACATTCCCTTCTACTGGGATCAGGTCTGAAGTCCTAACTCAGACAAAACGGCCCATCCACCCTCCGTTCCTGACTTCATCGATACAAGCAAAAAGTGCCCTTGAAGATCAGTAGTGGAGCTAAATTAGGTCCCCACGGAATAAATAGGGGATGTACATCCTGACCAGGAGATCAAGGGTGAAGGTCATATCCCCAATCATGTTCACATAATACCTGATCATGTAGACAATGGGCCAGAACAAAGTGTGAATTTGGCCAAGGATCACTCAATACCATTGGTAAAAGTCGAGAACCGTGGGGTCTATCGGAGCAAGGATGGCCCCAACGGCTGAAGGGTATATGGGTAAGTATACACACTGAGAAAATCGGCTTTGTATGTCGTAACTTCCTCCTCCCGAGAAGGGACCTCCACAAGCACCACATCCCCCTAGCGGCAATCAGTCCTCACCCTTTTGCAATTTTTTATTGAGCTAATATATTGAGACACAGGCTCATGACATCCCGACTTCGAAGAAGGTCTTTCGACCTTGAAATCGGAAGCGTTTAAAAGGACCCTGGAACACTGAGGAGGCATTTCTGCTTTGACTTTAGATGAAAGAGAGGAGAGGAAGGTTACATTTTCTTGAGAAGCAGAGAGCGGAAGTTTTTTCCATTCTTAAAATATTTCAGAGGAGAAAAGGAAATTACATTTCAAAGAAAGAGCAAAAGTGAAGTTAGGAGAAACTTTTTAAGGGCTTGGTGGTGCAGTGAACAATAAAGAACGAGATAAGAGGTATTTACAGAGGACCAACATGCTCATTGGAGGAGGCCAAAGGATAGCCAATCGATGTAATCAATACGAAGGCCTTTAAGGGCTATGTGTACGTGACCTTTTGGAACCTTATTTTATCGTGTCAATCGTTTGGCAAGATATGAGTGTTGTTGTTATGGAAGGGAAGGAATTTGAGGTTATTTCTTATCATTTTATTATAAGAAACGCGGGGACTATCTGTATACTGGCAAAATTAGGAGGCCCGCTTTCACGGTCATTGCGTCTCTCCCTTAGCCTAAAAAAAGGCCCCAAAGATCCGGGGGCGCGGCTTGAGGCTTCGACTTTGAGGGCTCTTCACAGTAGACCTTGACGTAACATGATTCAATGGGTATCGAGGGTAATCGGGAAGTTCCCTAGGCACATAGTCCGAACTGGCGTCACCTACAAGGATAGCACCTGTCTGCACCGGATTACTAGGTAGTTGTGCCAGCTATCTTACTTTGTAATAAATTCATTTGTACTAAATCAGGTTTCTCCCTCATATATAAAGGAGATCCTTATTATTTTGTAGACATCTGATATTCAATACTAAGAAATACAACAACATTCTCTCTACTCTCTAACATATTCTCTTGATTTCATTACTTCAATTATTGCTTGCATTCATTGTGTTCTATTTATTATTCATCATTTATTGCTTATCATTGATCATAAAGAGCCATCATCGTAGATCTCATAACTGTTAGTCCTCACTCAATCGCTCTAAGCTGGTCACCCAACTCGACCCCGAGGCCTCCTATACGATAGCTCGAGGCCCCGATCTCCATCCGTTTGGTTCAAAAATCATATCATCTCCAAGCTATAATCTTGCTTTCTAATCTTTTACTTAGCATCCAGTGCTAAACAACTAGCATAAACATAGTGCACATATTTTTGAACCTCATAATCAAATTTAATTATTATTATCATTTTCACGGTAAACAAGAATCATCACTACCCTCTTCTGAACCCTCAGAGGAGGGGGACTAATCAACTAAATGTAGTTTCCCTGGGAATTGTTTGGGGATTTGTTGGGACTGGACTTCCGGCTGTGCTTGAATGGAGTTTCCTTTAGAAGCTTTACTGGAGGGGACATACTCACTAGTCTTAGAAGTGTCTGAGGCTCTATGGCGTTGCTTTCTTGCTGATTATCTTTTGAACTGACAAAGGTATGTTGGGTTTACCCCGACCCCGACCTCGAAAGGGTTCTGCCCTCCCTTTGGAAGTATCACCTCGACCTCGGAAACACACTATTATTTGCAACACTAAGTAGTGAATGTCAGTTAGAATTGGGGTTCAACATGTGTTATTAAATTATAGTTGAAAAGAAAGGTATTGCTTCTCAGAACAGGGCAGTGCGGAACACATAAAAGTGAGTGTGGTTGCGGACTGCCCATCATGGACCTCCTAAAAATAATTGCTGTCGCAGAGATCCTAGGTTCAGACTACTGGTTCTCTGAAGTTACCCAACCGCGGACCGTATAAAATTGAGTGCGGTCGCGGAACACCCATCGCGGACCATACAATTTTGAGTGCGACCGCATAAACACTTTGTTGGGTCTCTGAAGTTCAACTGTGCAGATCGCACAAAATTGGGTGCGTCCATGAAAAACCAACCGCAGACCACACAAAATTGGGTGCAACCACACAATCTAAGCAATTAAAAGTGCCTTAAAACTAGGGTATCGCGCACCGCACAATTTTGTATGCGGCCGCATACTGTATCACAGACCGCACAAAAATATGTGCGGCCTCGAAATTCAAATCATGTCAGCATTGAGGTACGACTAACAATAGGGTTTTCACTAATTAGGCATGATTTATGCCAATTAGACAAGAGAAACTACTAACTTCAGCCCCTATTATGCATTCAAACACTACCCATATGTTTCTAAGCAAGAATAAAGCAATAATTTGACATATTTGGCGTGAACCTAACCCTAACTAAAGAAGAAAACTAAAACAAAGAGAAAAAAAAGAAGAAAATGAAATTAGTTCATTGAAATGAACATGACAGTAATGAAATGTAGTAGGAAATCAACACTTGATGAGTAAAAGATGAGATTTGAAAACAAGGAAGACTGTGCTTTAGGCTTGCTTGAGAGGTCAGAGTGTGTAAAGTGTGAATAGTTTTAAGAAGTCCTATTTATATTCTGACCCCAGTGACCCACCGACTCACCTGAGTGAGGCCGCATAATTTTGGTGTAGTCCGCACTCTTTACTTTTTGTCGCTCAGCATCAAAGTCATTGGCACAATTCGCAAAAAAATGGTTGCGACCGCATAATTTGTGCGGTCCGCAAAATATTGGCCGCACTCTTAAGGGATTTTGTCAGACCAAACTTTAGATAGTTGGCATTTTCCCTATTCCAGTTGTGTGACCGCACACAGAATTTTGCGGCCTCGAAGTGCTTGTGTGGTTCGCATAATTCTGGCATTGTCCGTATAATTTCACCACTTAGCCAAATTTTTCCTTGTCAAATTACTGCACTGCACAATAAATTCCTACATACACTTCACAACCACTTAGTCCCAAACAATGCCTAATCTAAGAACAAACTCAAAAGAACGAAAAACACATGGGTTGCCACCTAAGAAGTGCCTGATTTAACGCCACGGCACGATCCATGTTAACATCATTCATTTGAAATAGAGCAATGCCACAATGTGGCTATCATCAATCTTTCCAAGGTTGTTCTTCACCCGGTGCCCATTAACTCTAAAGATCTCACCATTCTAGTTTTTCAAATCTAGAGCACCAAAAGGAGCCATACGTATCTCTTCAAAGGGACCACTCTACTTTGACTTTAGCTTTCCCGGAAACATCCATAACCGAGAAATAAATAAAAGAACAAGGCCACCTTCTTTGAATTACCTGTTTCGAATATACTTATCATGTAGCTACTTCATCTTGTCCTTATACAAGGACGAACTGGAATAAGTATGGAACCAGAACTCATCAAGTTCATTCAATTGCTCCACCCAAAGATTGGCAGCTACATCCCACTCAAGGTTCAATTTCTTCAACGCCCGCATGGCCTTGTTCTCTAATTCCACTGAAGGTGACATGCTTTCCCAAACACCAACCAATATAAGGACATACCAATTGGAGTCTTGTAAGATGTGCTATAGGCCCATAAAGCATCGTCAATTTTCCTTAACCAATCAGTCTGGTTTGCATTGATAGCCTTGGATAGAATACTCTTGATCTCCATGTTGGAGACTTCAACTTGTCCACTTTCCTAGGGGTGATAAAGGGTTGTCACTTTTTGAGTGACACCATACTTGGAGAGTAAAGTGTCGAAAACTTTATTGGAGTCTTGTAAGATGTGCTATAGGCCCATAAAGCATCGTCAATCTTCCTTAACCAATCAGTCGGGTTTGCATTGATAGCCTTGGATAGAATACTCTTGATCTCCGTGTTGGAGACTTCAACCTGTCCACTTTCCTAGGGGTGATAAAGGGTTGACACTTTTTGAGTGACACCATACTTGGAGAGTAAAGTGTCGAAAGCTTTATTACAAAAATGAAAACCCACATCACTAAGGATTTCCCTTGGGGTGCTGAGCCTTGTGAATATGTTTTTCTTCAAGAAAGCCACCACACTTTGTGCTTCACTATTGGGCAAAGCCACGACTTCAACTCATTTGGAAACGTAATCGACAACAACAAGAATATAGGTTTTCCCACAAGAACTCACAAATGGACCCATAAAGTTGATTCCCCACACATCGAAAATATCAATCTCAAGGATGGTAGTGAGAGGCATCTCATTCTTCTTGGAAATTCCACCGGCCCTTTAGAAATTATCACAATGCTTAACGAGCTCGCCAGCGTCTTTGTACAAGGCAGGCCAATAGAATCCACATCTTAGGACCTTTGTATCAGTTCTTGCTGCACCACGATGACCACCATAGGGTGAATAATGGCAAGCTTCAAGAATGCCCAATTGCTCTTATTCTGGAACACATCTCGGGATAACACCATGAGTGCAAATTCTGAAAAGATATGGCTCATCCCGATAATAATTCAAGCAGTCTTGTTTGAGTTTCTTCCTTTGTTTTGAAGAGAAATCATTCGGGACAATTCAACACACAAGATATTTAGCAACATCGGTGGACCAGGGCATCCCGGTCAAAGACATGGAAAGGAGTTATTTATCTGGAAACGAATCATTGATCTCAAGGCCATTATGGGGCCTCCCCTCTTCTTTTAAATAGGAAAAGTGGTCCGCCACTTGATTCTCACTCCCTTTTTGGTCTGTGATTTCAAGATCAAATTCTTGTAGAAGAAGTATCCACCACATCAATCTAGTCTTTGAGTCCTTCTTACTCATCAAATTACAAAGCTCTGCATGATCGGTGTGAATAATTACTTTGGTACCCATGAGGTATGGGTAGAACTTTTCCATAGCAAAGACAATGGCTAAGAGTTCTTTATCGGTCATTGTATAGTTGACTTGGTCTTCGTTCATGGTCTTACTAGCATAGTAGATTGGATAGAATATCTTGTTGATTCTTTGACCCAATACCGCTCATATCGCCACGTCGCTAGTATCACACATGAGCTCAAATGGTAAGCTCCAATTTGGTGCGGTAATGATGGGAGTGGTTGTCAACCTATACTTGAGTAGCTCAAATGCCTTCATACAATCTTCATTGAACACAAATTTGGCATCTTTTTCCAACAACTTGCACAAGGGGTTCACCATTGTAAGGCCCCATGAAAACTTGTATTCAAAACCTAGTAGCTCGTAGTGCCAAGTTAGGACCTTTTGTACTGATCTAGCATTTAAAAATCAAGAATCAAAGTTTTCCAGAAAAGTACTATTATGCGGTCCAGAATGCGGTCGCAAATCAAGTATGCAGACCGCATTTCTGTCGCAAAGTGAGTCAGGATGTTAGTCAAAATTAAGAACAAAATGCATTCCATTATGCAATCGCATAACTGGTATGCGGACTGTATTTCTGCTGCAAACCCAAACAGAAATGTTCAGAGTTTTGGAGCACTTTTGCGGTCCATTCTGTGGACCACATTTCCTCTTTGCGATTGCAAATGCGATCACATACCTGACTCGGGGCTCTAATTTTTCTAACTTTTAAACCCGACCCCTTTTTCAATAAAACCCCCCCAACCCTTCATTTTAACACATTTTTTGAACAAAACTAGAGAGAGGGAAGAGAGAATTCTATAGAGAGAAATTCTTATCTCCATCAATTTGAATTTTCAAAGTCACCCAGGCCGGGAAATTTCAAGTAACTGTCTTCGTCTTCGTTCTTGCAGGTAAAATCCCTAACCCTTTTTTATTGGTTTTCAGATTTAAACAAAAAGGGGGATTCTCATGTATTGATTCTTGAAAAATATAAGTTGAACCATACATGCATGTTCTTTAATATCTAAAATCTAGTAAGAGGAATTGGGTATGAGTAAATATTTTCAAAAAGGAGCGGTTGATCACCTAAATAAGTTCGGGTTGTATTTGTGAACTTCAATTCTAAGATATATGTGTTAACTTGTGAACTAGATTGATGGTACTAGGCTGTTTGGCGAATTGAAAGTAGAAGTTAAAAAGGGAAATTCGACTCCAGGTATGTATGGCTAACTTTAACCTTTGTAAAGTCACCCTATTTGGTGTACGAGTAATTGGTATGCATTTCTTATGTGGACTATTTGTGAATTTTGTTTGCTTCATAGGTGTTAGGGCAAGATGGCCTATTTCATGAATTCTTGTGACTAAATTGCCTTGAACATTGTTGATTAACGTTTCGATATGATAGTGTGAATAAATGGCAACAAACCAAGTGTGTGTGTGAATGTGTTTATGTGGTAAGGGCTGTGAAATAAATAATGGAAAGAAGTCGTGATTGATGCAATTGAAACAACTGTGGCAACATCATGTATGGCTTGTCGTGGGAAATTATCGTTGTGACTTAAATTGTTATTGTTGCTGTGAAATGATATTCCGGATGGCCTGAAGCCATGTGATTGAACTGTGAACTATTGTTATTGTGTTAAATGTGAATGTTCGATAGGATCGGGTTGCGCACCGCAACACGAAGTTATAAGGTATGGGTAATGGTGATAAGGGTGGCCAAGAAGTGATCACATTCACTATTGAAATGAAAATGTATGAAACTCTTGAGTATGAAATGACGTTGAAAGGGAAAAAGGAGAGATTGTGAAACTTGTTGGCTTTGGTTGTTCCTTTCATGTGCATTTGATTTTTGATTCTATTACTGTTTGTTATCTGTGTATTGATTGATTTTACTTGGGGTAAAATTTGTTCATACATACCAGTACAATTCAAATGTATTGACGTCCCTTTTGTCGGGGGGGCTACATTCTTGTCGTGACTGTAGGTGGTTCTATAGTAGGTACTCCAGTCCACCGACACTAGCACCTGCTCCATCTTTCCATCAGCTGTATTGGTGAGCCCCTTTCCTCTCGGGGCCTTGCGTGGCTCGTGCCGCTTTTCTTCCCGGAGACTTATTTTGGTATTTGTGTAAGGTATAGCCGGAGCCTTGTTACTGGCAAGTATTGTAAAACTCTTTTGTATCCCTAGAGGCTCCGTAGATAGGAAATGTGGGTTATGTACTTATGTATTTTGTATTTGGGCAGTATAACTTGTAGACCACATAAAGTAAGCATGTATATTATGTATATTTCGTAAGAATGTGTTTAATCATAATCGGCTATTTCACCTAAATAATGGGTATTGAAATCACGGGGTAACATGTGGGTTAGGAAATGCACCCAGGTCCGCTTGACTGGAGCTACCCGATCGAGCGCCGGTCGCGCCCCTCGATTTTGGGGCGTGACAACCACTTTTGAGAAATCCTTGATGAACCGACGGTAAAACCCCACGTGACCTAGAAATCTCCTTACTCCTTTGACGGAAGTAGGAGGAGGGAGTTTTGATATCACTTCAATTTTTGCTTTATCCACTTCAATAACATTCTTGGAGATCTTGTGGCCGAGGACAATGCCCTCCCCGACCATAAAGTGACACTTCTCCCAATTAAACACCAAGTTGGTCTCTTTATAACGTGCTAATACCTTATCAAGATTATCCAAACACTCTTCAAATGAATCCCCCATAACAGAGAAATCTTCCAGGAAAACCTTGAGGAAGTCCTCTACCATATCCGTGAATATTGCCATCATACACCACTGAAAAGTAACTGGTGTATTACAAAAACCAAACGACATCCTTTAGAATGCAAATATGTCATACGGACAAGTGAAGGTGGTCTTTTCTTGGTCTTTAGGTGCAATAAGAATCTGGTTATATCCAGAATACCCATCTAAGAAGCAATAATAAGAACGTCCAGCTAGCCTATCCAACATTTGATCAAGAAATGGAAGCAGAAAATAGTCTTTTCGAGTCACTTTGTTGAGCTTCTTATAATCCATACATTCTCTCCAACCACTGACAGTTCTTGCAGGGATCAACTCATTTTTTCATTTGTAATCATAGTCATACCCACCATCTTTGGGACACATTGCACCGATGAAGTCCGTAAACTATCAGAAATGGGGTAGATAACCCTAACATCCAACCACTTGATCATCTCTTTCTTCACTACCTCTTGCATGCCCTCACTTAACCTTCTTCGATATTCCACGGAGGTTTTGGCATCCTCCTCCAATATGATTTTGTGCATGCAAAAGGCGGGGCTTATACCCTGAATATCCACCAATGTCCAACCTATTGCCTTCTTCCTCCTTCGGAGCACGGCAAGGGTAGAATCTACCTGAATGTCAGTTAAGCACGAGGAAAGAATAACAGGTCAAGTGGAACAAGGTCCTAAGAACTCATACCTGAGGTGTGAAGGAAAAAGGTTCAACTCTAATATGGGAGGCTCCTTGATTGAGGGCCTTGTTGGTGGAGTCTTCCAGTTCTCAAAGTCCAAGGAACGTTTTCGGGGCTCATATGTATATGAACCCATTCCTTGCAAAGAATTGACACATTCTACCAAGCCTTCCTTCTCATCCTCATCATGATTCAATAACACAGCATCCAATGGGTCTTCAACATTCATCACAGCACTTATGTCATAAACAATTACTTCGGTCACAAGATCCACAAACAAATGCACTTCCTTGCTATTAGGTTGCCTCATTGACTTACAAACATGGAACACAACTTTTTCATCCCCTACCCGGAAAGTGAGCTCCCCTGCTTCCACATCAACTAAGGCATTCCGTGTAGCTAGGAAATATCTCCCCAATATAATTGGCACCTCGTAGTCAACCTCACATTCAAGTATCACAAAATTTGTGAGAAGTATGAACTTGTCGACTCGAACTAGCACATCATCAATTATCCCCAATGGACTCTTCATTGTCCGGTCTGCCATTTGCAACCTCATAGATGTGGGTCTTGGTTTCCCAATCCCCAATGTTTTGAACACAGAATAGGGCATCAAGTTAATGTTTCCCCCCAAGTCACATAGAGCTTTGGCGAAATCGGCACTACCAATAGTGCATGGGATTGTAAAGGCACCGGGGTCTTCTAACTTTGGAGCCATGGAGTGCACAATTGCACTCACTTGATATGTCATTTTGATCATTTCACAGTTCATTGAGCTCTTATTTGTTACCAAGTCCTTCATGAACTTGGCATATCCCGGCAATTGTTCTAAGGCTTCAACCAATGGCACATTTATGGAAAAACTTTTCATCATATCAATGAATTTCTTGAATTGATTCTCATTGTTTTTATTTGCAAGCCTTTGAGGATATGGTGGAGGAGGCCTTGGCAAATGAGCTTTTACTTTGGGCACCACCAGATCTGGTATGTCTATCACATGTCCCCTAGACGGCTTCACATCATCTTGCGTATCCTCCACATTTTCGTCAATGTCTATCCGCACTTCATCATTTACTTTGCTTGGCTCATCATCATCTTGCATCACCACATCATCATTCACAATCTTTCTTAAGTTTGAGGTATTAGAAACTCCACCTTTCCCACTTCTTGTAGTAACCACCATAGCATGCCTCGTATTGTTCCCACCCTTCGAGTTTACTACTGTATCACTTGGTAGTGCCCCCTTAGGGCGAGTATTCAAAGGTTGCAAAATTTGGCCAAGTTGGACTACCAAGTTGCGGATAGAAGTGTGGTGGGAGGCTAATTGGGCATCAGAATCGGTATTTTTCTCCATCATCTATTTGAACATGTTTTCAATCCTCCCTATCTCATTGTTGGAAGAACTATGACCTTGTAAAGGATATGGAGGCTGGTTGTTCGGTTGTTTATACATCGGGGCCTTTGAAAGCCCGACCCCCGATTTCCTTAATTATTATTGTTCCAACCACCTTTATTGTTATTGCCTCCCCAATTACTATTATTGTTGCCACCCCAATTGCCTTGATTCCTTGATTACCCTAATTTTGATTGTTGTTGTTCCCCCAATTTCCTTAGTTGTTGCTATTGCCACTATTCCAATTTCCTTGTTGACCTTGATTGCCCTAGTTTCCTTGGTTTCCCTGTGATCTCCATTATTTTTTATTCGGAGCATTACTTCGTTGACCTTGATAATGTTGACATATTGAACCTCTTCCCTTTGGTCCTTATATGCATCATCTTTATTGTACCTACTACCACTTTGCTCAAATTGATCCGGATTGTTTTGAACTTGTTGACCTCGTTGCCTTCTCTTGTTTACTCCTTCTATGGAATTCACTTGTTTTGGTCCTTGAACATGTTGAAGCTGATCTTTGGCCAATTGGTTCATGGTAGTTTTCAAATCGACTATAGCTTGGTCATAGTCATGTAGCTCCTTGTGTAGGTGAATAATATTAGGGTTACCTTGTGGCACATTGGCTCTACTTTTTCATGTCGAAGAGGTATCCGCCATCTCATCAAGTATTTTACAAGCTTCGGCATATGGCTTGTTCATGAAGTTCCCCCCGATGAGTTGGTTAACCACACATTGGTTTGTTGTGTTGATTGCCCGGTAGAATATTTGTTGGATCATGGCTTAAGTCATGTCATTATTGGGATATTCTTTAACCATCGTCTAATATCTTCCTCAAATCTCATGTAGCGATTCATTTGGCTCTTGTTTAAAAGCAAGGATCTCATCTCTTAGAATTGCCATATGTTCTTGTTTAAAAGCAAGGATCTCTTCTCTTAGCATTGCCATATGTCCTGGAGAAAAGAACTTTGAGATGAACTTCTCGGCCAACTCATCCCAAGTGTGTATGGAATGGTTGGGTAACCTCTCTAGCCAATCCAAAGCCCTCCCATTTAGTAAGAATGGGAAAAGCCTTAACCTCAATGCGTCCTTGGAGATATTAGTTTGCTTGCTCCCCTAGCATGTGTCAACAAAACCTTTGATATGATTATAAGTGTTTTGGTGTTAAGCTCCGATAAAGAAACCTCGTTGTTCTAAAAATATAAGCATGACATTGGTTATTTGAAATTTGCCCACCCTAATCCGGGTCGGGACTATTGCACTTGCATATCCTTCATTGGGCAACACCCAGTGTGCTTCCCTTGGAGGAGGTGGGGGATAGTTTGGGATGCAGTCATTAGGCGGACGACCTCTCCTTTATACTTGAATGAACCACATCCACTTGTTCATTATCTACCTCCTGCCCCTGTGGTATATTCTCGAGGGCTTTGTTGTTAAGAGCCATTTGGTACCTAAAAGCAATTCAGACACAAAATTAGAAAAATGGAAAGAAAGAGAAACACAACACACAAATACTTAGATATATAGCTAAGACTGTCTAACTCCCCGGCAACAGTGCCAAAAACTGATCGGGTCCAAACCTACACTAATATTGAGTACCGAGGGTGGTCGATGCAGTTTTAACCCAACTAAGTTGGGATCTAATCCATAGGGAGTTAATAATTGGAATTAGGTTTATATTTAAGCTAGATTTTTGTTGAAACTAAGGACAATATTTTTTGTTGTTGATTTTCAACTAGTTAAAGAGACTAGGGTCGTGACTTCTACCTAGGTGGATATCCAACGGGTAGCAAGAATCTAGGGCAAGCTTGATTAGTTGGGGTCATAATATAGCTATCACACCCGGGTACTCACTCTATACCTCTCTGTAGTTTGACTTATTTTGTCCGATTTGGCTTTCTCAAGTTCAAATGGGTATTCATGCAATTCAAGTGATATTAGCTTAAGTCGGGTATTACTATCTCTAGGTTTAACCCTTTAATTGGGGCTATCAATTTCTTGAGTTCACCTCAATTCCTTGTTAGCCTAGTTTTCCTAGACTTAGTCCCTCTTTCTCAAGTAGATACTAAGTCACAAAGGCATGAATCAATGTTTGCAACCATTAATTCTATAGTTCTAGCAAGAACAGGCTAAATATCACTAACTCATTCACATTCAAGCCCTAGAATCAAACACTCATCAAATACCCACACTAGGGTTGGGTCACAACCCTAGCTATGGGTTTAGCCGCTCATTAAAATAATATAAATTAAAGATGAAATGAAGATAAAATTCAAAATACTAGATTGAAGGATGAAAATCTAATGTTAAAAGATGAAGCTAGTACAAAATTTCCCAAAAAAGAAAACTTAGTCATCTCAGGTGCTCCTCTAATAAATCACATGAACTAAAAATAACAAAAGTTTTATTAATACTAAGCTGAAAATATCTGATAAAAATATTCCTACGGAGTTTGTGCAACCACATAATTCTAAGTGCGGCCGCACTCTTGCTTTCGCGGCCGCACAATTCTGAGTGCGTCCGCATTCTTCAATTTTGGATCTGGGTTGAGCTAAGCTTTTGCGGACTGCATAATTTCAATTAAAGCCGCACGAGGGACTTCCGCGGCTGCACAATTCTGATGCGGACAGCACTTCTCTCTTTTGCTCAAATTGTAAGCTCTCTAAACCTCAGTCGCCGCAGTCCGCGTAATTTGAATCGCGGTTGCATAGAGACTTTTGCGGCCGCACATTTCTGGTGCGGTCCGCGCTCATCTTTTAGCCCAAAAATCACACTCTCTGAATCTTCCTTATGCGGACCGCATAATTATGCTCGCGGCACATATGGATTTCATGGCCGCACAATATTTGTGCGGTCTGCGCTTCAGAACTCTTTTTCCAGCCTTAGTTTTTGTTCAACTTTGACTCCTTTGTAAGTTGATTAAGGTTCCTTTGGCTCATTTTGAACAATTCCTGTAAGTAAGCATATTTCATTAGTTTCCGAAAATACTTTCAAATATTTTTGGCCTAAAACACAAGTAAAAGAGAGCAAATAATAGGTTTAAATCCGCACTTATCACTTTGACATGAGAGGCTTCTGCGGACCACACATTTTTTAGTGTTGTCGAACTTTTAATTCTGTGGCCGCACAATAATGATGCGGTCCGCACTTCTTCATGGAAAAAAATCAGAGGTCTCTTTATGCTCTTCGGCTAAACACAATATTATGTGGTCCGCGTTTTGCTCTTTTTTTCTTTGTTTTAGTCCTTGTCCAAAATTACTCCTACTTGAGTTGATTTTCATCTCTTTGGTTAATTTATCAATAATTCTGCAAGTAAGCACATTTAATCAATTCTCGGGAACACCTTTAAGCATTTTTTAGCTAAAATAAAAGTAAAAGGATGCAAATAAGTAGTCAAAATCCCTACTTATGAGGGAGGAGGAAATTGGTTATGCTGCTCGTCTTCTGGTTGTATGATGCTACTCCTTGCATTTTCTGTAGTCCTGTCCCGACCGGAATTATGGAGGACGCTAGTTAGCATATCAATTAGCCAAGCTTCAAGGAGCTCTTTTACGGCTGGGGGAGTCTCCTCCGCCACAGATGTGAAGGCTCCCTTACCAAGAGATTTTGTGATGCTGCGGTGAGGAGGGCGTGACCCATCTCGCCTAGGGGAGGCATTGGGTGTTGCGTCTTCATCCGCTATTTCATATCTCTCATTGATGACGTTTATGAGGTTGGTTGGAAGGTCACTTATTATTCTCGTCCTTTCTTCTCTATTACCTGCCATATTGGATTTGTACATACAAAGAAAGGAGGTCTTGTTCTTGCTTCTTTTTTTTACATTAGCGATCCGTGTTAGTTATAGATCTAGCGGAAACTAAAAATTTAACTAGGAAATTTCCATAGACGGTGCCAAATTGTTTGACCAAAAAATATAACATTCGGCTAAAATAGTTGAGTTTATATAATAATGGATTAAACTTAGTTAATAATAATATCTCTAGGTGTGAATTCCGAAAATGTAAATAACGTTAGATAGATCTGATGGTGGATTGATAACGACATGCATTAATTGTTCAAAAAAGTATGAGCAAAAATGGAGGAAGAACTAGCAATAAATAATAATAAATATCATTTAAGTAAATAGGAGAAGTGGTTCACCCAATAAAAGATGAACTAGATAATTGTCCCTCCTGACATGACAGACAAATCCTAGAATGTTCGAATTATTCTCGGATCTGATGGAGAAGTGTGGAATAATATGAATAAGAATCTTGATGAAAAGGCAGTGTTTGCATCTTTATAAAAGAGAGAGAATTTTTTTCAAAACACTGTTCTTATTAAATGAATATCACATACCCTCATTCATTGTCTTTTTTTCTATTTATATGGGACATATTCCTAATAAACTCTAATAGTACAAGTTTAGAGAATATCAACTAGAATATTATCTTTAATATCCTATTCTAAAAACTAGCCAATACTGCTCTATCTGCGATGTTCGATCTCAACCATTGTTGAGATCTCGATCACAAGTCTCACTGCTTCCTGGTCGACCTCGACTAACTCTTTCCTCAATGCTACCTTGCCCTAAATATTCTGGGGCAGATTCCGACCTATACAGGAGCGTCAAGTATTTCGAGGCCTAAAGCAATGATTTTAGTCGCTTTGAGTGGAGCCGTCCAGGAGCAGTGGCGGATTCAGAATTTTACAGTCATGGGTGCTTGAAAAAAAAATACCATAAGAAGAGGAAAAATGAGCTTTATTGTGGATATTCGCTCAATATTTATCTAAATATTTTTATAATTGTCTATGCAACTTTATCAAATATGATCAAATTTAGTGGATAGGCGCCCATGTGGATCCGCCACTGCCCAGGAGGTGAGATTAGGGGTGAGGCAGGTTAAAAGTTTGTAAGTTAAGATAAAAATTCGGACCGCACCGCTTCCCATCCCTAACCCTAATTTCATTGACTCTCAATGAATACTTACGTGGTCTAGTAAGCATTGATGATGCTTTAAACAATAATTAGTAGGCAAAGCAGTGGGGAGCCATTACTAAGAAAATGCAATGCAGTAATGCTAACAGAAAAGTAAATCGTGAGAAGCATAACTAGTTATAAGCTTGTCAACCGGGTCAACAGTCAACTTGTACCAAACATCTCCCGAAAATAAACCTATCTTCCCATAAACTAGCACAATCTCAAAATTAACCAAAACTTCATCAATTCTTCATTCTCAATCAAGCTGTGTACCATTCCCTTTTCCCATTTCGCCACCATCTCTAGCAAAATGCTTGTTTCAAAATTCAACATATCACATCTTTTTTCTTGATTTCTTTCATTTTGCATCAAGTAACATATTTCTTATTTATTCTTGCGAACTATCCTTTTTTTTCCCTCCTTCTTGAGATCTATTATAGCAAAATGGTGAAGAATCACTTAGATAAAAATGGCAGCTTTACAGGCAGCCCAAAACCACCTCGTTCAGCCACGTCCACTGAGGCGTCACGCGGTGATCAACATTCCAGAAATAGCAGCCAGGAAGAGTTAGATCATTCATCGAACACTCATATTGAAGACGTTAAGAAATTATCCGAAGATATTGATGGATTCGTGGAATCTCTTTCCATGTGCCATGATAAATCAAATCCCCCTGAAGTCCCTGATTCGGTCGAGACCTTTTCCAAAATGGTCGAATCCAGGATCAAAAAGTATAACTCTTGCGAAAATGCCACCAGATTTTGCAAGATGGCGGAGGAGGACACTTGTTTTATAGAAGCAGTGACAATGTTATCCAAATTGACAAATTCCTTGAGTGAATTTCCATCAGGTTCAACGACCACGAGGTCGTTCAACCTAACGAGCATGGTCTTGCAACGTGCCATGACTTTCATGGAAGAAGAATTGAGAAACTTATTAGAAGATTCTAGAGTGTCTTCCAATTCTAGAATTCTTAAAAATTCTTCATTCAATGCGAACAATCTATTAGATGGGGAGCAATGTGTTTTGACACTTTCAGAATCCAGTGGAGAAGAGGAATATCCGTCGTATTCTCCAGATGTAGTGACAAGAATGAATCGAATTGCCTCAGCCATGATCTTGGCTGGCTATGAAACAGAATGTTGTCAAGTGTATTCGATTTCGAGAAGAAATGCATTCAGTGAACAAATGAAAAAGCTCGAATTCGAGAGGATAAACATGGAGGATGTTCAAAGAATGCCATGGGATTCTCTAGAAGGAGAGATTACGAGGTGGATCAGAGTTGTAAAAAGTTGCTCGACAGCTCTCTTCCCTGGCGAAAAGAGACTCGGAGACTCTGTTTTCTCCGATTCTCCTATGATTTCCCGAAGCTTATTTAGCAACCTGGCGCGCGCCATTGTGATTCAGCTTCTCGACTTTGCTGAGGCCGTCTCAATGACCAAACGCTCAGCCGAGAAGCTGTTCAAATATCTAGACATGTATGAAGCTATACGTGATTTTATCCCAACGATGAACGAGTCGTGTTCCAACGAATGTGAGAATGAATTGAAGTCCGAGATTTCAGCTACCGGAGATAGAATGGGGGAGTCAGCTGTAAGCATATTCTGTGATCTCGAAAATTCCATTAAAAATGATGTGGCGAGGACACCAGTCCCGGGTGGGGCAGTGCACCCATTAACGCGTTACGTTATGAATTATCTAAAATATGCATGTGAGTACAAAGATACCCTAGAGCATATTTTCCAGCAACATGTAAAATTGGAGGAATCCAATTCCCCTGCCAAATTGAAACCAACATTGGAGGTAGAAACAGAGAGCGAAAGCCCCCACGGTTCTGAAACAGTAGCCGGGACAACGCCGTTCTCAATACAGTTAGTCACAATAATGGACCTTTTGGATACAAATCTTGAAGCTAAATCAAACTTGTACAGAGACCCTGCATTGCGCCACATTTTCTTAATGAACAATGGTAGGTATATCTTACAAAAAGTCAAAGGGTCTGCGGAGATACACCAAGTGATGGGGGACACGTGGTGTAGGAGAAGATCAACGATCGTGAGACAATACCACAAGAATTACCAAAGGGAAACATGGGGTAAGGTACTCCAAATCCTAAGCCATGACGGAATGCAAGTCCATGGGAAAGTAGTGAAGACAACAGTGAAAGAAAGGTTCAAGAATTTCAACACAATGTTTGATGAAATACACAGGAGTCAAAGCACTTGGGTTGTGAGTGACGAGCAGCTTCAATCAGAGCTTCGTGTTTCGATATCAGCTTTGGTAATTCCAGCTTATAGGTCATTTTTTGGGAGGTTTAGACAGTATTTGGACAGCGGAAAGCAAGCAGAAAAGTATGTAAAGTACCAGCCAGAGGACATTGAAACATTGATTGATGGACTATTTGATGGTAATTCAGTATCAATGGCCAGGCGGAAGACATAGTTGTAGTTATTGATGCTAAAGAAAGACTCCGAGAATCTTTGTATAACATATTATTATTGTATTTCATTTCCCTCTTTTTATATTTCAACCTTCTCAACTTTTCCTTTTATACATGCGTAACTGGACTTGTATTAGACTCTTTTTTCTATACCTAGTTTTATGCCTCCTGTTAAATTTATTTTTCGGTAAATATCTAGCTAGTGATCATTGTTTACAGTCCTATCAGTTCAACAAATTTAAACTAGTCATACATCTTAAATTTTACTTTACAGGAATAATTTTTATTTTCTGAATTTGGAAATTTAGCTGTTGGGCAGGTTTTTGTCTTTTGAGGGTGAACGAGTTTCCTGGGAGTGAATACATTTTTTGCCTTTTTTCCTTAATTTCCAGTTACTTTGTCGTTTTGCCATCTTCTCCAGTTCTCCTATTTGAAAATGAGTTGGGCTCATGAAGCCGACCCTCCTAGCTCGCTGGTTCGGTAAGATTGGGCTAAAAATGTTAAGGCCCATTTAAAATAAAGGCTTAATAACTCAGCTCCCAGTCAGCCTGCTGGTTTCATGGCGCTGGGGCGGCCCAAGTCCAAACATCAGGATATTACACCAATGACCTTGAAAATGGATGGACTTAATTTTTTTTAGGACTAGTTACCCCCTATAGTAAAGGTTGATACTTTATTTATCTTAAATAAATACTCTTATAAAAATTATATTCCATAGCTTTCTTTTGATTTTTTATAGCCAAATATCTATTTATGGTCATCTCCTACCCTTAAGCTATAAAATAAGTTTTGTATTATTTTTCTCTCTCTACTCAAATTTTCCATATCCCCTATGTTGGGAATAAACCTCCACAGAAATAATATTCACAGTAATAAAAGCGGAATAATAATGTAGCACCGAGATACGGTAATTAACAAGAATAAAAGAGTAACAATGACACCAAGATTTTTACGTAGAAAACCCTTCTGAATAAGGGAAAAAATCACGACCCCGAGAGGAACAACTGATATCACTATAGTAAGGAATTTATACTTTGTAGGCCCGAGTAGAATACTATAAAGACCACTACAACACTCAAAAGAAATAACCTTCTTTTGATATTCCCACCTCACTACAATATCGCTCACTCTCTATTTTTCTCACGGACTATTTTCTTATACCCTGTCTGTGAAACCTTACTCTTTTTTCTCTTTTTGTTGGTGTTAAAAATGAGAGCCGAAGCTCTCATTTTATAGGTAAAAAACAGCCTGCCTTTCTTGAACTTTCATTTCTGCAGCATGTCATTTTGGACAAAAACAACAACAACGTGGGCTGCTAATAAGTTGTCATCTTTGACAAAAGTGAGGAAGGAAGAAAATGTCTTCCTTGAAATAGAGGCTGGACCCCACCAATCTCCCCCTCCAGTCTCATTCACCTGAAGGGGATAACACCGCAGTTTCTAGTTTGAATGTATGCGGACAAGTTCTTTGCATAGCTCAAACTTGTATCTTGATACTACTTTGGTCAGCATATCCGAAGGATTCTCACTTGTATGAATCTTTTTGACCTGTAAAAATTCGTTCTCCACTTGTTCACGAATCCAATGATATCTCACATCTATATGTTTGGTCCTTGCATGGTACATAGAGTTCTTGCTAAGGTCTATTGCACTTTGACTGTCACAATAGACGACATACTCCTTCTGATGAAATCCAAGCTCTTGAAGAAACCGTTTGAGCCATATCATCTCCTTGCCAGTTTCTGTAGTGGCAATGTACTCTGCTTTAGTTGTTGAAAGTACAATACACTTTTGCAACTTAGACTGCCATGATATAGCTCCCCCTGAAAATGTAAACAAATATCCAGTAGTAGATTTTCTGTTGTCAATGTCACCTGCCATATCAGCATCTGTATAGCCCTTCAAGATTGGATCAGATCCTCCAAAGCACAAACAATCTCCCGTGGTACCTCTCAGATACCTGAGTATCCACTTGACTGCTTCCCAATGTTCCTTTCCAGGATTTTCAAGAAACCTGCTGACAACACCAACTGCGTGAGCAATATCAGGTCTAGTACATACCATTGCATACATCAAGCTTCCGACTGCTGAAGAATAAGGAACTCTAGCCATGTTCCCTTTCTCCTCCTCTGTTGTAGGACACATCTTTTTGCTCAACTTTAGATGACTAGCAAGAGGTGTGCTGACCAGCTTAGCATTCTTCATGTTGAAGCGTTCGAGTACACGTTCAATGTACTTCTCCTGAGATAACCACAACTTTCTACTTGTTCTCTCTCGAACTACCTTCATCCCTAGAATTTGTTGTGCTGGGCCCAAGTCCTTCATATCAAATGACTTGGACAGATCTC